>PVKM010011616.1:0-32955 GCA_004027735.1 Carollia perspicillata
ACAATAAAGGGATGCTAACCTCAAAATAATGCAGATGTTGGAATTAACAAAGACTTTCAGTCAGCTGTCATAGCTATGTTCTAAGAAGTAAGGTGAGCACTGTTTAAATATGGAAAAATCACAAATTATCTGCAAAGAAATGAATGATGTAAAGAAAAATCAAATTGATATTTCAGAACTTGAAAGTACAATATCCAAAATTTAGAAAACATAAAACACTCAGTGGACTCAAAACAATCAGGCACATGATGGATTAAAAACATTAATGAACTTAATAAAAGATCAATAGACATTATTCAGTCTTAACAACAGAGCAACAGAATATTGAAAACAAATAAAGTTTTTCAGCAATTTATAGAGCAATATCAAATGATATAACATCTGTGTTATCAGAGTGCCAAAAGGAGAGGAAAGTGACATATAGTAAGCAAATTAAAGAAATTAAAACTGAAAAACTCAAATTTGGAAAGGTATAAATTTATAGATTCGGGTAGCTTTGTAAACAGAATAAACAACAATAAAATCCATGAATCCATGTCCAGGTAGATCATAAACTGGTAAATAGTAAAAACTAAGAAAACTCTTAAAAGCAACCAAAGAAAAATAACAAATTATCCAAATGGTTACAGATTTCCCTTTCAGAAATCATGGTGGCCAAGAGAAATTGAATATTTTCAAATTACTGAAAGAAAATAGCTGTCAGCCCAGAATTCTATATTCAATGAAAATATCCTTCAGGGATAAAGTGAAATAAAGACATTTTCAGGTGAAGAATAACTAAAAAAAAAAAAAAAATCCATCGCTAGCATACCTGCTCTCAAGAACAGCTAAAGGAAAGTCTTGACAGAAGGGATATGATACCAGCAGGAAACTGGGAATAGCATAACAGATAAGAAATGAAAAATGTATATGTATATGTATATGCATATGTATATGTATATGTATATTATATAAACATAATAGACTATTCTTCTCCTCTTAAGTTGTTTAAAATCCAGTTAATGGTTGAAGCCCCAAATTATAACATTTTCTAATTGGGTTTCCAATATAAGAGCATAATACATGAGACAACCATAACAGGTGGAAAAGGTAATAAAACCCATATGTCATACAATTTCTAATTCCACTTCAAGCCATCAAATGTTAATTCCTAGAAGACTGTAAAAAGTATTGCATGAGTATTGTCATTTATAGTGAAAACATTAAGATTCAATAAAGAAATTTAGTCAAAACCTCAATGGTTAAATTTAAATTCAATATAAATTTAATCTAAAAGAAGTCAGAGCCAGAAAGGAAAATTAAAGGATTAAAAACAGAAGAAACAAATAAAGTATAAAATAAAGTGAAATAAAATACTAAACCTAAATCCAAATGTTTTAATACTTCTATTTGAACCAAATAAAGAGATTTTCAGAAGAGATGTAAAAATAAACCATCTATATGCTGTCTATAAGTAACTCACTCTCAAAATATTGATAGAGATAAGTTAAATGTTTAAAAACTTAAAATCTCATTCCTATATAAACACTAATCAGTAGAAAACAAGAGTAGCTATTTGAATATCAAACAGCATGAATTTTAGAGAAATAAAATTATTAATGATAAACAGAAACATTATGTAGTACTAAGGTTAAATTAATCAAGTAGACATAAAATTCTTAACTGTTTATGGACCTAAAAAAAAAAACACTTCAAAACACATACAGAACTGAAAGCAGAAATTGACTAACCCAAAATTATAGTTGAAGACTTCAGCAATTTTCTCTAAATAATGACAGAATGAGAAGACACAAAAGTCAGTACAAATATAATGCCTGAATGTCACAAACAACCAACCAGATCTCTACCTGATACTTATAGACCACTACACCGTCAATGTCAGAACACACATTCTTTTCAAGTGCACAAGACATTTACCAAGATAAATATCTTGATATATCAAGTGAAGTTCAACATATTTCAAATAATTGCAATCAAAGTATGTTCTGTAACCAAAATGAACTCAAATTAGAAATCTAACAGAAAGGCAATGAGAAAATCTAAAAACAAATCATGGAAATGAGCCAACACTTTTCCAAATAATCCATGAGTCATAACAGACATCTCAAAAGTACTTGAAAATATTCAGAACTACTGAACATAAATGAAAATACAACATATGTAAATTTTATAATGTGCAAAAAGAATGTTTACACCTATATTCTCTACATGTTAGCCTATAGTTATTCTTAGTTCTATAAATAACCACATGTGTTTTTGCATTACTGAATCTATGTCTATGTCTCTCTAGTTATTTTGGATGTCTAAAGTTCATTCTTCCATAGATTCCTGAGAAATATTCACTGCAACAATATCACTTTTGTATCTACATGCTAATAACAGCACCTTTTGTTCGTGAGAGTCAGATTTGCTGGGTATAAAATCTTTGGCACACACCTTTTGTTCTCATGATTTAAATATGTCATTTCATTTTCTTATGAAATAAATAAGCACTGCAAAAATGCTAATAATTTGTTTACATTTTCATTATAAAGCACATGCTTTTCTAGATGCCAAAAGAATTTTTAACTTAAAATCTAGTACTTTTACTAGAATATGTTTTGGTGTTTGTTGTTTTAGGTCGATGTTCTCCACTAAATGCTATATTGTTTTAACATTCAATTTCAAATATAAACACATACACACAAAAGGTATATATGAAATTTGTATAGAGCTTTTTTGGATTATTGATGTTTAGTATTTCTTTTGTACCTTTTTTAATACTTTTTAAATAAGCAATTCCCATTATATGTATTTTCAATCTTCTTTCTCATGTTAGTAACTGTCATCTAAATTCTTCTTTTATCACATTTTTATTTAAAAAGTTAATTTAATTGAATATAGTAAAATTTTACTACACAGTATTATGAACTTGGATATATTATAGATTCCTATAACAACCATCATAACAATTATTATTATTTTTAATATGCCTTCTTCCTTCTGACAAAATAAAATGCAATGATTAGAAAAATAAGAAGAAAATGAAGAAAGCCTATTCAGATATAATTTTAATGGCTCTTGCAATAATATTGATGGTAGCATTACCATATTCTGAGACTATTATGTTTATCATATGTTATGCAAAATGAGTAATCCTGGTACAATTCAATTCTATCATCCCTCTGTCTTTGAAAAGCAGGATTCTTTGTGGTAAAGACTACTTTCTCCCTGTTTGGAAGAAAGGATACAAATATAATAAGTTCTATAGTCTGAAAATGTAATTGGAAATATCAATATGAACCCATGATGTAGTTTATTTGATCTTGTGAATATGCATGTTTGTGTGTTAATATGTGTGTTTATATGTATTAATCCAATAGTAACAAGCACCCAGAATGTTCATATTGTGGTCCTAAAACACCATTTCTCACTAAAAGAAAGTATCAGGAGTCATTGGAGAAACAGCTGGTCCCCAGCCTGGGGTGACAAATACACAAGGTGAGTCTTATAGTACTTACAGTACTAATGCAATTTAATTTATTAAGAACTACAAAAGTCATGTCAAAGGAATACATATACCACTGGAAGGAGCTCCCATTGGCCACATAGGGTACATACAATGCATGCTTCAATAATGATAATACTCACAGTGGAAGAGAATCCACAATACATGTTAAAAACCATGATTTCATCATTATATTTTTAAATTGGTCACCTTAATAAGATAATTAGGAAAGCAATTCATTATCTTAGAAATGGGTAAACAAAGGAAAATAATAAAGCTGTTATTTGCTCTGTCTAATACAAACTTATACCACTGGGTAACCAACTGGTAAATTAAGGGCCATGTCTCCTTATAAAACTACCACAATTTATACACAAAAACAGACATGATAAAATTAGAATGTCATCATTTTGAAACTTGTATTTAATAAACAGATATAGGCATTAATCATCAATCATTGCTAAGATCATAAGAAGGGACAACGAAACATAATGTACTTCACACAGCCTTGCCAAACACTGCCTGTAGTCTTGCCAAAGGGACTGCATTTTAGTCTGATCCAATACCTGGACCCACTCGCCAATTTCCTGGAATTACAAAGGACTTGTTGGACTTCATGAATTGCACCATGTGTGTGCAGCAGCCATACTGAGACTGCGGGAGACTCTCTAGGTTTAATGGTCCAGGTTCTTCCACAAATAAAGGGAACAGTAGGGAAATCTATAGCAAAAAAATTTTAAACTATTAAAATTTAAAGTATGAGCAAGATAAACCACAGTGTCTGCTAAAATGTATTTGGGTTGTAAAACTATGAACAATGCAAGAAAAATATTACTATAAATGCAGGACAATAGTTACTCATGAAGCAATAAGGGCATTGCAATTGAGGCCAGACACATGACGAGCACTTCAGAGGCAGCTGGAAAAATGATGCTTCTTGACCAGAATAAAATTTACTTTGTAATAATAATTCACTAAGCCACATATTGTGGGGTTTTCAGTTTTGGTGTTGTTGTTGTTGTCATTTTTTTTGTATCTGTGTTTCTGGGTTTTATTCTGCAATAAAAAGATGGGGCTTTTTTAGATTGTGATATTTTCATTTATTTTGAACATAAGTCACTTCTTGGAAACCAGGAAACAGAATCAAACTAAGGCAATCTAGACTTCTAAGGATCAAGGCCCAGTCTTCCCATCTTCAGCAGAAAGACGTGATAATACAAGGTGCTAACAACAGGGTTATGAACTCTAAATAATAACCGCTAACCTACATCTTTCCTTAGAAAGTAGCCAAAGTCCATTCCTTAAATACATGAATGATATACAATAGTATCTTGATCTACAAAAGACAGAATGACCCAAATTAAATACTGGCTAATCTATTGGTGAAACAGGTTAGGAGTGGCCAAAGATTAGTGAACAGAGAAAAGTGCTTACATTTTGAACACTTACTCTGAGGTTTTTAAAATCCCTGGTTGGTGCTAATAAGAGAGCAAGTAAAACATACTAGCAATACACCCACACTGATAATTGATTTTGCCAAGGTCTTGCTCTAGAACATGATGTTAGAGATGAGTGTGGGAGATAAGATATTTAGACGTTTTTAAAACAAATTTCTGAGTAATAAGAAATTTGACATACTGCAGCCTCGCGTATACCACAGGAACAAATTGACAATGACTATTTAAAAGAAATGCTCACCCCTAAAATGGGTGGTGGCAGCAACACCTTCCACTACAGAATAGCATCCGGCTTTCCCATTCAATTAACACTGTTGCTTTTCCATGATACATATCCATCTGGAGAAAACTTATCAGGAGGTTTTGCCAGGGCCAGGACAGGAGAAACTGAGCATGCCCTACTTAGCTCATTGTAAGCTCAGTGAGCATCTCTAGGATGGACTCCAAAAAAAAGGCCATTGTTTTGTTAAACATATACAAGCTGCAGAATTCCTTTACCTTACCGGTACTCCCTGCTCAATGTCGTAAAGCTGAGCTGAGTCCCAGGTGTGAGTCTTCTGCTCAAAGCTGAAGTGGTTGCAAGGCATTAAGGTCTGGAATGTCATCACTGGAGCAGCCCTGGTAGCCATTGCATGCGTAGCTGGCAAGGCGCAGGTGGAAAATATCCTGGCAGGGACAGCCCGCCAGCTAGAAGAGGGAGCCTTCAATTATATAAAAGCCACCAATCAAAAACAGTGGTGCAGCATGTGAAACAACGTTTTGGGAGAGTCCACAGGGCATTATAACATGCTTCCACAGTTTACAGTCCAAGAGTGGTGCGAGGGAGCCTGTGAGGGCAGCTTGCCCAAGGTTGGTAGCAGAAATGCCTGAAGCCTAGCGCCCAGCCTAGCGCCCAGCCTAGCGCCCAGCCTAGCACCCAGCCCCATCTAACTCTGGCCCCCACTCCCAGCTTCGCGCCGGAAATGGCTTGTCTGAAGGCTGGACTCTGGAAATGGTGTCGTCTTTCTTTCTTTCTTTTTTTAAGTACGTATGTCTTTAGAGGGGAAAAAAAGAAAATTTCTCATTCTCTGCATTTAAAAAACAGTGTCCATTTTAAACTGGGTATATTGAACATAGAGACAAAAGGCACTTTATAAATATGTAAATTTGTGAGCACTTGCTATGTGCCAGGTATTGTGCTCTTTTCATTTATTATTCGTTTCACATTTTCAGCACTACTAAACTTTCTATTTTACACCCTCTAATACAGAAACTGGGTGGAAGGAGGCTACATGACTTGACCCTAATCATACGAGTTAATTGACAGAGCCAAAATTTACCTCATTTGTTGGATTGCAAACCCTGTTTGTGATCTGTTTTCACTATACAAGCCTCTCTTTGGAATCACAGACAGCCTTGACTTATACAGGATATAGATGCAAGTTAAGAATCCAAGTGTCCCTTCAACACACTTGACTTGAGTAAATTTTTGGTACCATGCAGAGACTGCGACGTCTTTCATTTATAGCCTCTTCATAGCTATAGTTGTCTGTCTTCAAAGAAACACTAAAAACTGAACTACGAGCAAACTGAATTTTAAGTCACAAAGCACAGGTGATATCCATGGATTAGTTTGCTCAGAGACTTGATTTTTCAAGCCCATGTTGCAGGAAATTGTTGTATTTGTGTTTGCTTTGACATAACTGTAGATTTTTCATCTGCTATATCATGAAGTCTGGACTAGAGAAAAAAATCCCAAACATTTTTTCAAAGTGACAAGACAATGATCCACCATGTATCTTGGCTGCAAAAATATGTTATTAGATTCAATTTATCATGAAAAATTGCTAGATTGTGAGAAGGCTGAAATGGCAGCATGGCAAGAGTGCAGCTCTTTAGTACTAATTATCTTAAGAGTTGACCTTCCAGGTCACCCCAAACCCTATATTAATTCAGGAGGAGAGCTCAGATGGCCAACTCAGAGACATCAGAAAATTTCAACCAAAAAGTGTTCTGTTTAACTCTTCGTAGACTGCATGAACAGATATAGATCAAAATGATATCTGAAGGTCCAACAGTCTTATCCCAAGACATATTTTGAGTCTTGCTTGTCACTCTTCTCTGTACAAATTCCCTTGTATCAAAATAATATACTCCCTCTTCCTGGGAGAAGTCATTCTTTTATTCTGCCCCTTGCCTTCACTGATGCTCTTCCAGACCTCTTGAAACTCCTCTCCTTCCTAGCCGCTTGCTGAATTAATAATCATTCTTCCTGGTCAATTTCATCTTAAGGTCTTTCTCTCTAAATTCAACTCAATTAAATCATTTCCTCCCCTAAAATGCTATAGTAGCATGTATTGTCCCTGTCACATGTTGAACACTATATATATCTCTTGAAGGTACCAATTGAACTTATCCATCTTAACTGTCTAATCAACTATAATTAATAGCTTGATGTGCCCCTCTGCTTAGGGTAGCAATTTTTATGTAGGAGGAAATATGAGTGAAATAGTTACAGAATCTTTCATTGTTTGTGTCCCAAATGTCTTTTTGCCTTCTTTTCTTTGCATGCCACATTCTTCCAACTTCAGTCACAGAGTGGGTCTTATAGTAAGAAGGGGACATAGTTAAGACTGGATGTTATGCGCTTAATTGTGTTCCCGCAGAATACATATGTTGAAGCTGTAATCCTTGTACCTCAGAATGTGACTATATTTGGAGTTGAGACCTTTAAAGAGGTGATTAAATCAGAATGAGGCTCTTAGGTTGGGTCCTAATCCAATCTGACTGCTGTCCCTATAAGAAGAGGACATTTGGATATGGGAAAGTGACCATCTGCTAGCCCCAGAGAAAGACTAAGAAGAAACCAGTCCTGCCAGCACTTTGATCTTGGACTTCTAGACTTCTGAACTAAGAGAAAATGAATTTTTGTTCTTTAAACCATCCACTCTGTGCTATTTTGTTATGCCAGCCATAACATTAGAAATCTGTTTTCTAGCTAAAAGTGTCATCTTTGGCTTTAATATTACAATGACAATTAAGATATCCAGGGACAACCCTTGTTCATCTCTTTGGTTTATGTTGTTTTAAATGATATAATTCAAGAAGTAGATGACAAATGTTTGGAGAGAGAGAAATGAAGTAGGCAAGTCAAGCAAAACAGACATGGGAGATCAGGTGGTCAGACGGCATGGGGGGAAAATCTCCGTGGTTCCAGACCTTACTGAATTCTGAGCAAAATTCCTTATCCAGGGCTCAATAATGGGCCATTGATTGACTCAGAAAATATCCTTTCCTTAGGAGATAGTTTAAATATTTTTTTCTGTGCTTCCAACCCAAAACCTGGGCTATGAAATCCATTGTGGGCTGAGGTGGCAAATACGTTAGCACTCTGGGTGCCATGGACCTTCAGTACCTGCTTAACCTGCAAACCCCACATGGTTAACCCCCAACGCCTGCCTGCTAGTTGAAGAGAGGGCGCTCTGTAGATTTTGAGATTATCTGCAAGGAACAGAAATCCCTGCTTTTGTATCAGTTTAAACTGTGGAGATTTATTTATCTCACATTATAGGAAGGTAAGAAGAGGATGATGGCTGGTATTGGTTTAATAGTTCATGGTCAAGATGGGTTTGCCTTGGTGTTTCTGTTATATGCACTACCTCACTGATGCAATGTGATTGCCCTCAGTGTCAGACATCACGTTTGTATTAAAGAGAGAAGGAGGGTGAGGAAGAAAGTCCTTACAAGCTCCACTTGTCCCTTTTTATCAGGAAATAAACCCTTTTTATATGCCTTTCTCTCTTCCAAACAGATATCTGCTTATGCCTTCTGGACCAGAACTGGGTCACAGAGCCACTGCCATCTTCAAGAGAGCCTGGGAAAACATGCTAACATCCACACTGGGGAGGAAAAAGGGAGGCCAAAATTGGTAATAGGTTTTAGGGAGCCAATCAATAACATTTTCTTAAAATTTATTTTAGTACATCATGAACTTCTGAATAATATGTAAATATTTAAATGTGTGTCTGTTTCCAACTTCTGCAAATATTTCTACTATCAAAATTTCCAGCAGTTAATGAGATCAGAAGGGACAAAATTGCTGGCATGAATCATTATTTCTTCCCTCCCTTCTCCAACCCTATAGTCTCTCTGAGGTCACCATCAACATAGAAGAGATTTCTTTTTCTGGTTTTCCAGGTTAAGTTCTTTTTGCAGAAGAACTGCTGACCCTCTTTGTCAGTCTTAGGGCACCAGTGACTCTACCATGTAACTGTCATGTATGATTCTCATTCATATTCTCTCTCTCTTCTTCCTTCTCTCCCTCCCTCCCTCTAACTAGAGTTGAATGAAGCAACATCAACACAACTAAGATATGTACTCTCCCCAGACTCAAATAGAAAATAGTAATAGTCTCCATTTCAAATTGTTAAAATGAGTTATGTAGTTCAAATGGCCTTGCTCTTATTTTCCCTTGCTCAAAAGTCAATATATGTCTGAATCCTATAGTATGGTGTTATTTGTGATAATGTCATTTGTATATTACACCAGTAATTTTTTAAATTATTATCCTTTGTGGGGGCAGAAAAATATTTTTGCCCACTTTTCTAAGTTATTCTGACTGAATTCATAGTCAAAGTAACATGAGACAGATTAACAGAAGGAAATGACCAAATTTCTTATATATGCACATATGTGGTTTTCACAAGAATATGAGGCCTAAGGACACATTGAGCAGTTGAGGCTTATATGCAACTCTGGACAAAGGAGAGGGAGGCAGGGGTCTGGGATATCAAAGAGAAAGTAGGTAACGCACAGGTAAATGAGGAAGAGCAACATGGTAAACGAACTCTCACCAGGCCACCTGAAACAATGGTTCAGAGAGGGGGATTTTGTCTGGATCCTCCTGTCTGCCACACTTAATTCACATATGCCAGTGTGACTCTGCTAAGGCTCCCTTCCTGAAGCGGGGTTTTCTATCCGAATTCCTTTAGGCAACTAAGGGGGAGATTAAAAAATATTTTTTTTCATGAGCCTGTTGGGTTTTCATTGTTTTCAGCCTTAAATAATCTTCATGCCAGAGAGGCACCTTCTAGGAAGACTCATTCTGGATCCCTACAACTTCAACTCCAAATACTTGTTGAGGAAAGGTACCTTTCACATACCTCAAATCACCAACTCTTCTCCATGCTGATAGAAAGTCCTATCTCGTGTGTTGCTGCTGATAGGTCTCATACCCTCTTTCACCTCTCACTCTTTACATACACTGTTTTCAACTGGAGGAGCATTCTTCTCCATCATCTTTATGAGGACTTCTCAGTAGTTGGCTCCACAGCTTCAAAGACCTTTCTCCTTCCCAAGGCTACGATGAAGTCAGCCCACACTGGCTCATGATAACCTATTGTTACATCTTTAGAAATTTGTAAGCCTACTGTTAAGCCATTGTTAATTATACCCATTACTCAATGTTGACTTAAAATTAAATAAACTGTATTTTAAACCACAGTAATAAATACAAAAAATAATATCTTAAAAATATTTTGCTACATTTTATTATTATCTATGTTCTTGAGGTTACTGATGTCTATACCTTGTGCATTTTGTAAATGCCTGATAGCAAAGTGCCCTTGTGCATTTCTTCCCACCCCTGGAAATCACCCACAGATGCCCCTCTGTGGTGTGCAGGGTGTTCTAGCCACAGGCTGAAGAGAATCTTCTACCCCTCCCTTATCTACCTAGAAGAACTTGAATTAGGGACCTTGCCCATAAGAAGAGATTATCTCTGATAATCTCTTTTTCACCAATGTATATAGCAGGGGAAACTTGTATTTAATAAGTATCTTCTCTTCTTATAATCCTACAATAGACCTTTAAAGCCTCCAAGTCATCTTACTTCATCCCTAGCTCAGAGTGTCTTCTTATATACACGTGTTTCCTACCTATCTCTGAGCCTCACTTGCATGTGGGGTCTATGACTCTTATCTATGCTGGGTTCCCATACATATGTATGTATTAAATGTGCTAATCTAATGTCTATTTGATTATTAGAGCAGCCAGAAGAAACTCGAGGGCAGAGGGAAGTTTATTCCTCCCCACATCTGCATTTAGTGATACTGTAGTAGACAGTCAGACAAGCATGAGCAAAGTAGGAGCAATAGGCCAAATATGGTATGTCACCAAGGAAGAAAGCCCCTGATATCTAGCAATAGGTGAATCTGGGAAAACAAGGACCTTGCCCCCAGACTGGCCTTTCCTCCCCTAGCATATCACTGGTTATGTGGTAGATACCCTTAGAGGAAAAATAAGGGTGCCAGAGAATAGGCTTATTGAGACTCACATACAAGCCCTTGCATGACTATTCCCTTAAGCATTAAAGCCTCAGGACAATGAGGGTTTGACCTGTATCAGATAATCTTAGGAACAAAGCCTTCAGTTTGTTGACCACAAAGGCAAAGCTTTTGTCAAATTAGAGGTGACATCTAGGCCTCAGTTGTGCTTTGGCTCCAGGCCCAGAAAAGCAGCAAGACCAGGTAGGCAACAACACCATGGCTCACATCAGGACCAGATGCAATGCCTAATGACCCCCTGCCCTGGCACCGAAGAATCAGTGGAGACCATGACTCTGAAAGGAAACACCTAAAAAAGTTGATGAATTTCTATTGAGATCCTCCCTGGGATCTTCTCTAAGATCCCCACCTTGAGAGAGAGGGAAAAAACCCTCAGGACAGACGACCCAGCATGCTTCTCTCTTGAGCACACCCTAGCCACCTTTCCCTACCTCCTTCTAAGGTGGCTCTGTCTCTCTTTCTTTTACATCTGCCTCTACCTCTCACTCTCACTATGAAAGCTAGTGCTTTTCTTCCTCTCCTATTTTCCAGGCATGTATATCTTCATTTCTTTTTCCTAAGTTCCCAGAGCCCTTCTTTTGCTTCTCTAGCTTGTTTCCTGAGCCATGCAGCCTCACTTCTTCCACAGCTCACTTCTTTTCCCTCTGTGACTTTCCAAATAAACTTTTCCTTGTATTTGAATCTTGGCTCTGAATTCTTTCTTAGCTAGAACTTAGGTACCAAGGTGGCTGAACCAAAGTCCAATCATCAGTAACATTCTGGTGATATTTTGCCACCAACAATACCATGCTGAAAACTGGAAATTGGCTAAGGTGAAAGACATACTAAATATGGGACTTAATCATTATTTTGTTGATTGTTTCCAGTGCCAAAATAGTGAAAAGAATGTTAATAATGCAGACTAAACTTAAAAGTGTTCTATGTCTATAAATAGTATGCAAAACTGGAGGGGAAAGCTTAGAGTATTATTCTGTTATTCAATTTGGCAAAGAATTTGCCAATAGTATTGATGAATGAGTAAAGTTTGGACATATATCTTTTTGTTTCACTTTCATCTTACTTGTTAACATAAATGAAAATACCAAACAACATTCATGTCCTAACTATGCTAGTTTATCAATTGCTTCTATAGATTTGCTAAGGACAAAGAGCCAACAAAAATCAATAGCAAGAATCTCTGAGAATTGTAGTGGAAGAAAAATAATTTTTCCTTTATACTTCCACATTCTTGGCTAAGATACCCCCACCTCATAATTTTTAAAAAATACAGATTAACAGAAATTAAAAAGCAGAAGCTTAATGTACGATACCTACTGCATACACTGGAAATACCCAGGAAACTTGAGTAACTCCAGAAAAGCCACAAGAGCCACACCTCCAACACCATCTCCAGTGAAAGACAAAAGAAAGATTTGGAAGTGCAGGAAGACCAGCTACGGAGGTCACCAGGATAAGGTTGGGTAAGGCTGTTGTGCGAATTTAAGTCACTGTCTTCTCCACTAGTAAGAGTTTCCAGAGATTTTAGTCTTCCTGGTACAGAGAAGGAGATATGCTTACAAATGGAGATTTTCCTTATAAACGTAAATGTCCCTGTCACTTACAACAGGATAACTTCTAGTGGTTTTCAGAACTTCAACCATGTCTTTGTTTTCTTAATAGCCAGCTCAAGATCATCCTTTTGCCAAACATGCATATTTTGCTCCCCTTAAGAATCAATGGGCTATATGGAATTTTTGTTAAATATTGCATATTGTATCATGTTAATTTGTCACATATCTTTTATAAGAGTGAGACTTATAATAAATATAGGCTTGTATATAAATGCACAAACTTTTTTCTCAGATGACTGTTTGGTAAATATTTGCCAGCATATAATTGCTCAACCCATATTACTTTATTTCAGAGTTCTGTCATCTGGGCTTCTGTAGAACCCAGTACCAATTTATCCCACCCTATTTAATAAGTGCTTATTTATTTGTGATTGCCACCAAATTTTGAACACTTAGAAGGGAGGAATTTTGTCTTCCATCTTTGTATTCTCAGATACAATGCAGAGCCTTAAATAAATGTCATGAGTAAATGAACCCCTGCTTCCAGTTTGCAGGTGGAGAAATTGAAGACCAGAAGATTAGGTGGCTTGCGTACCATCATAGACTTAGTAAATTACAGAGTTAGGATTGTGAACTATAGTGTGAGGCTAAGTTGCTCAGACCTAGACAGAGACAAAGTTCCCCACTATCAAAGTCCCATTTTTCTATGCTAGTTCACATGAAGGCAAAAGTACCGCACCTCACTACTGGAATTTTTACTAACGGCCAGCAAATTGGAGAAGCAGAGACAAGGACTTTGATCATGTTCCAGGACTTTTCTGATGTCTCTGTGATTTCACTGAGAAGACAAATGCATAAGACGAGACTCAAGCTGCTGAGAAGAGAAAAAAAAGGTACATCTGTTTACAAATGTCAAACACCAGGGGCCTTCTATTCTGTTGTTACAGAGCATGATGGGGAATGATTGCCATTCAGTAATCCTGCAGACAGAGACTCAGGGCCGGTGATTTGACCTTGTGACTGCTTCTAGGAACAGAGTCTGAATCAGAGGGAAGAGAGGATCTTAGGAGGCTAAGGTTGATTTTTTTTTTGCCTCCCCCTCACTTCCAGCCGCCCCCCACCCCCAGCACAAACAAACACCCTGTTGCCTCCTCTCCACCTCGACCTAGGAAGAGAGTAATCAGCAGCCCTATTCAGCCGCTGGGACACATTTTGCTAAACAATAGATTGAAGTTAGAAACTTCAGGTAACACAAAGACAGATAAGCAGCACATTTTCCTTCCTTGATAATCAAATCATTGTTTTTGTAGTCTTAAGGACTATCTGCGTATGGTGAAATTCATCATGAAATTTGGTTTTCTTACCTGATATTTTTTTCAGTATTCCACTAGCTTTCCTTCCTGCCCTATTTGGAATCCCCTTGTAATTCAAATAGTAGTGGCCTATTTTCAAAGGCTTATTATATTGACAACTCAGAAGGAGGAGAGTTTTCGGTTTTCTAAAATATCCTCTCATCCTTCATTACCACCCCTCCCCACCAATTTCAGTCTGGATCTCAAGTAGGCACTTCCCTTCTGAATCTTAATTCTGAAGGAGTTGGTTTATTACATGTGCATCGCCCGATCCGCTGAACTCTCTGTTGCCCTCCTGTAATTAATTACTGTTTGTAAAGAGCTCAGAAGATGAATAGTGCTATATAAGAGCTAAGTATCATGATTTCATTGTCTTATTTCAGTTCTTATTGGAATGAAGTATCATCATAATAATCAGCTTGTTGCGTTTATAACTCAGGAGGGGGAGAGACATCGTAGTAATAGCTTTACTAGTTCCATTTCTATCTGAAGAAGCCACCAAACTAGCAGTGACCCCCTCTGCTCATTCTCAGGTTTTATGCAGTGAGCATTTCTTGAAAAAACAACTCCTTGAACATAAATTAGGAAAGGTAGAAGAGGATAGGAGGGGTTTCAACCGTAAATTAAAATGTATATGGGATTTCATTGAGTGGTACAGGTTTCAGGTTTAGTTCGATGATTGTGTGAATTGCGATTATCATTTAACTCTAATAAGCCAGCATTTACCTATAAAATGGAAATAAAGGCAACATGTAATTCAGAGAGTTATTATGAGGATCAAGTGAGGTAATGTACTTGAAAGAATTTTGTGGCCTACAAAACCTGTTTAAATATTTTCATTATATTTGGAGATTAAAAGAATAGATTGAGTTTGTAGAAAATGAGCATGTGGTGGGGACCCTAAGAAATGTAAAATATACTACCTGAGACTTATTTTTCCAGAGATAACACAATAAAAATGACTCTTGCATGTAATTGTTGACTTGAAGAGCAGTGGTCATCTGTGATTGAAATTGAGAAAGAATTGCTAATTAAGATGATGGTAAAGAAGAGGAGGAACTAAACAATTACCCAAAAGCCAAAAGTAAGGGATATGGAGAAGGAAAAAGTCACAAACAAAAATGGGGAAAGTGGGAGAAATATCATTTCTGGAGCAAAGAGGATGAATACAGTGTTATAGTCTTGGAGCCAGTGATGATAGTGGCCTTTCTTCTTTCCTTCAACAGGAAGTTCCCTATGTGGTTGTCTCTGTCTAAAATAATGGCAGAAGAGCACTGTGGTTGAAAGCATGGGCTTTGAACTCAGAATTCATGTATTCAAACACATGCATTTATTTAATAGAGGTGTAACCGTTAATGTTCTCTCAGTATCTCGTTATTCTATTTCCTGGCTTGTATTGGTAGTAAGAAGTCACCTATCACTGTTCCTCCTTTAAAGGTAAACATTCTCTCTTTCTCCCTCCTTATTTGTCTTTATCTCTCTCTCAGATCTGCTTTTTGTCTTAGTATTCTATAGTTTTACCAGGCAATGTCAAGAAGGGGTTTTCTTGATATATATGGTGCATGCTGTGTTTTTGGTTTCTTTAAATTGTGGATTGTTATTTTCATCATTCCTAAGAATCCCTTGCTTACTTGTAAGCTCATAGGTGCATTAAGAATATAGATTAGTTTGATGGATGGATGCAGGGATGGATGAATGGGTGGATGTAATGGGTGGATAGATGATAGATAGATAGATAGATAGATAGATAGATAGATAGATAGATAAGATAAATTCCAAGGATTTTTCATTGTTTTTGGCTATCTGCCTCATTACTATATATAAACTTTGAAGCTATCCTATTCTGTGTCCAAGTTGAATCTTATCACCACTGCCACATCATAGCCAGAATTCTGAGCAGACAGAGAAACCCAGATGACTGTGATGATTGTATATTTATGGCTTTGTTTTCATCTTTTCCTCATACCTCTCCAACAAGCACCAGTTCAGACAACTTCGGAAATATCAAAGTATTGGGTTGGCCAAAGGTCTATGTGTTGTTTTTTATTTTCTGTAAAACAAAAGACACATTTTTCATTTTCACCAATAACTTGATTGATTTGGGTATTTTGAGTATATTGTCTATCTCCCATGTGGTATAACATTGATTGTTCTCAATTAATGTCTGGATTTGATCACTATCAACTTCAGCTGGTCTGTCTGACCTTGGTGCATCATCCTGCAAGAAATCTCCAGCACAAAACTTCACAAACCAATTTTGACATGTTAAATCAGTCATGGCTCCTTCTCCATACACTGCACATTTTTTTTTGCATTTCAATTGTGTATTTACCTTTCTTGAAGTAATAAAGCATAATATGCCAAAAATGTCACCTATTTTCTTCCATCTTCAATATTAAAAATGCCTACACAAAAATTAATCAATTTTGATGTTTTTTAAGTGCACACTTATATGACAGCTGTCACAATATAATCTAATAAATTTTTTTCTGATAAACTTGAAGAAAACTAAGTACTACTAAAGCCATCTTACAAAGGCAAACAAACTTTGTGGCCAACCCAACAGTTTCCCTTTAAGAGAAAAACTGAATTTATCCAACTGTTTAAGAATTGAGGGTGGTTTTACCACCTGGTGACTGAGAGAGCTCCTTCAACTTCATTGGCAGACTACAACCAATATGTTGGGTGACTTATATTAAATAATTTCTTCTCACTGAATCTTTAATTTCCTACCTATAATATAAGGGGAAAGAACCAAAAATATTTGTTTTCACTTTTTTTAATGATGTCAATCCTAATTATTAAAGTAAAGTCTTTAAAGCAATATCACACATTCAGACCCCCTTAGGAAATACTCTGCTGCTGGAAGGCCATGTGAGAAGTCATTAGTTAAGTGGGAACCTTCAGAGCAGCAACATGAAGGGGTAATACTGCTGTTCATCGACTAGCTGCTGGTCTAACGCTGGGATCCCAGGACAACTGCTCTGCCTCTGGGTCAGTGTTGCATCAGGTGCTTCTAAATCCAGTAGAAACAAGTTATGAGACCAAAGGCACTGGAAGCACAATATTCCAGATGTTTAGATAAAGGCCTCACCCCACATATTATCACAATGGATGTTACATCGGACAAAATTCGAGACTCCCAATTTTATTTAGCGGAAGGTATTCTGCAACCAGATTTTTCCTATCTCAGCAATATACACCAACATATATCAGTAAGCAACAATTTCAAATGATTTATAATATAACACTATCTTTGCCTTGGAAATAACCATCATGAGAGGCTAATAGACTGATAACTGGTACCAAGTGGAGGTCAGACTCCATATAAGTCATAAATAAATTTATAACCTCTGATACTCATCTCTCCTATTAAAGAAAATGTAATCCATACAGAAACTCTCATACTGACTTCCAGGCCTCTTTTTTTCTCTCTTTGCCCCTGTTCCAGGACTGTTTTGACTATTGATATGTCAAATTTTATTACTATTCTAAGGCCTCTCCAGTGAGTCTCTATTTGGAATTTTATTTTTGTAGTTGGGAAAAAGAACACAAAATACCATCTGACAACTCCCACTCCAGAGCAAGTGAGGAGGAACAGGCCAGGCCCTTTGTAATCTCTTCTAAGTGAACACACTACTCAGATCCTGTCAGTTCGAAGCTCAACCATGCAGCTGAGTGTAACTTCTTCACTTTGCAGAATATCAGGCAGAAGCAAACTCAAAATTTGCACGACTGACTCTCAGACTGATGATGGGTAGAGGAGCACAGAGATGGGAATGGGTATCTATAGTCTGTAGCCTCAAGCTTTGGCTGAAAACTCATCGCCTGAACTCCATGTGAGCATATTTTTGCAATTGCCCAGTGTTTAGTGTGCTGTCTATAGTTTGGCCTTGTTAATCTCACCACATCTCAGTTTTCTCATTTAAAAAAAGGAAAAAATAATATATCTCATTGGGAAATTGTGATATACATACATATGAGATTTGCAGGAAAATTAAAGGAAATGCATGCATTCACACATATCATCATATGTGATCTGGAGCCATTTAAAAACAAAGTCTCGGTTTTCTCATTTAAAAATTCATTTAGCTATTATGAGTTTTAAAATATACACACATAGACGCAAATATATACATACCAGGCAGAGTACCTAGCTTATAATATGTGTTTAATAAATAGCATATTAACACTAATAATCATCATGACACAGTAAAGTTTTTGATGATACTGGGAGAAAGGCAGAGAAAATCCAAATGATTGGGAAGAGGGAAAAAAAGTGGAGAGGAAGTAGGAAGAAGGAAAAGATGACAGTGTGGAAAAGGAAAGACAACAGTCTTTATGCACATTCTTGTGAGACGTACGTGTACGTACGTACGTACGTACGTACGTACATGTACTCTCCTGCAGTGAGAGAAGCCATTTTGTGGGCAGCTTTGTGGGAAACAGTGACCCCAGAGATAAGAGCAGAGGCCTGGTAAGATATCATATCACGGGGATCCTGATTATTAATTCTATCGGATATACCAAGGGACATATTTGCTGTAATTCTAAATCCAGGACACAAGAAATCTGGTATGAGCATTAGATGAGAAGATAAATTGAATTTATTATAGAGACAGTGTCAAAAGTAAAAAGGACCAATACCGTTCAGAGAACTTTGGAATGATTCCACTGAACAGGCCAAGGCTAAAGACCCCGTTCACTCAGTGGAGGATAAAGCAGTGCCTATGGGCACTTTTTATGTAAGAACTGAGATGAGTTATAGCTGCACAGAGAACATCTAAAGATCAGCTGCTGATGGAGCTCAGGAAATCATTTAAGTGAAAGGTACAATCAAGTAAAAGGTTTTAGGTCTAGAGAATAAGTACCATTTGTAAAGAGAACTTTGGAGAGCTTCTGGGGACAATAGAACACATCTATCCAAATTGCACAAGAATACGAAATAACAAAAGAGGACCAAGGACAAAGAGATAGATGCCAGGCATCTTTATGGGAGGAAACAAGCCATGGAGTTGGTGGCATCTGCTTAAATTAATGCAGGAAAATTTCTCAAAGTCCTGTTAATATACTCACTCACTTGTTCCTTCCTTTAATGGGCAAAGTTAAGCTCCTAGTGGGTTCTGGGTTCTGTGATAGTTTCTAAGAATATCAGCTACCCCCATAAATATCAAGTAAATAAGTAAGATAGTTCCTGCATTTAAGGCCCTCCCAGTTCAGTAATAGCATGCCACTACGAACAGCTGATGAGAGCTTCAGAGAATAGGAGGGAGGCTAATGAGAATGACGTCTAGGTTGTGAAGTGAAAGAAGGGAGAAAAGGCAGAGTAGCTTGATACACACAATGTAAGAACCTGGAGAAAGCCGGCAAGGGAGAGAGAGTCCCCTCCTCTTCTCCAAAAGAGGTAGTTAGTCTGAACTTCAAGGATGAGGAAATGAGGGAAAATTATTCATAGAAATAAAAATACAGGGGCAACAAAGAAAATAAAAACAATTACACTAAACTAGATGGAACCAGGGACCAGAAAGCAGAAGAAAAATGCAGCAGACGGCACGATGACAGGAAGGGGTAACAACGCAGGATTTACGATGGTTCATTTACACAATCTACATTACAGAATACGATCCCCAACTAATTAATTAATTAATTAATTAAGGTGAGTGGACCAGGACAATTGATATCTGGAATAGATGAAGAATGTTAAGAAGCTTTCACTTAGAAGTAGCAGGAGGTTAGGCAACTATATCTTATTGTCTTGGACAGCTGAGACACAATTATCTCATGCACCACAAAGTCTGGAACAGATGACCTCCAGGTTGATGAGAAAGATAACTTAATGGTGAGAATATAAACAATGGAGTCAGCCTGTCAGGTTTCAAATTCCAGCTGTGCCAGTGACTAGCTCCGTGACCACAGACAAGCTACTTCAGCCCTGGATTTTACTTTCCTCAGATGTAAAATGTGGAAACTAGTTCTTAAAAAACACTTTAGGATGATAAATGGAATTAGATGAGATGTATAGAGTGAAAATGCTTGTTATTTAGTAAACCCTCCAAAAATATATTAGCATCCATCGTAAGTATCATCATAAATTATTGGTTCTGAGGCATAATGATGCCAATAAGGATGGAGTTTTTCACACCAATTTGTCTCGCTGGTCTGGAATATTGACAAAAATGTCCTTGTGTTCCAAGCATCATTTCTTCACAAGATAACATCCAAAATCAGGAGGAGACTGTTGTTAGAGAAGATGGGTTTGCCAGAACCTTCTCTGATGACTCTCTCATATCTCCTGTGGCTAGAATGAGTTGGAGATTGGGACAGCAAGAGGTTGACATTTTCAGTACTATTTGGAAAGACAAACTCTGTCGTTAAGGACAAAAAAAAGGGGGGGGTGGTTTTTGAATGGATAACCAACGATGTCTGTACTATTCTGTAATATAAAATAAAAGCTACAGTATTTTGTAATAGCTACTATTAATTTTTAAGAATTTGACAAGATGCTTAAATAAATTTCTGTTGAATTTGGAAGAAATTTGCAGAGGCAAGGGATTCAAAACAGGTTTAACTGAATAAAATAAATATTCTAAGCTATAGAAATATTACATAAGAGCATATATAAAACATAGGAGAAGAAGAGAAACAGAAAACACTGAGGAAAATTTGTGCAGAGTCAAGATTAAAAAGGAAAAAAATGAAAAAATGAACAAAGCCACTATCTGTGAAAAGCTTAGAGAATGCACTGGTAATGGAACAAAGGATTGTTAGGTTTGAGATCAACAATTGCTAGGTTAAATATTGCTGACATTACTTATTTATAGTGAAAAAAAGCTACATGGAAAAAAGATAAATTAAGAATTCATCTAAGAAACCCTATCAGAAATTTTTAAAATCACCATAAAAATCAAATATTGTGTTGCTGATAAAGGGCAAATGTTGCTGGTTTGATATCATTGTAAAAATCTTTGAAATAACATGCATACTTGGAATCTTCTTTGCAGTTGCATGTGGAAAAAATTTGGGATGACCAGGACATTAAAATAAATAGATGAACAATTATATTTTAGAGCAGAGAGAGTGTTAGCAGCTGGGGACAACAAATACTAATAAAAATTCTGGATATGCTAAGAAGGCCCAGTGGTTAAGTCAAAAAGAGGGGGACATTTCTCTGTGGTCCCAAGATAAATCATGGAAGACAATAACAAAGGGAAGTAATGTGAGTATTTATTTGTAAAAGACAGGGGTTGTTTTGGATAGATAATTTTCTCATTAAAACCATGTAAATATATGGTGTGTCAGGTAAGCTGGTATAAAATGCTCCATGCCACAATCAGTAGTTGGCTGGGAAAGAGATTAATCACAAGAGGAACGGCTAGAGATGGCCATGGCTTGTTACTTACAAATATGTCAGATTTATTATTGTAAACTCCTTTGCTAGGCACAGAGCTAGATGACCAAAGGATAAATAAGATCCAGGACTCAGAAGCAGGCTTAGAGTCGATGGGAAATACAGGTTTGTCCCCAGATAATACCAGATATGAGCTCGGGGAGAGGGTAGTGCATCAGAATCTAACCATGAATTTTCTAAACTCTTGCACATTTATTTTATGGCATGGCAGGCACTTTTCATACCCCATACCTGCAAGTGGCCTAATCACCATTAGAAAATGGTACCTGGATGGGTTCAGGACAGCAGACATGATGTGTAAAAATAAAACTTTTATGCCAACCTGAACATTTCATGGGATCTTATACTTTATGTGTGGTCTGTAGACTCTCTCATGAAAAATACTACCTTTGTAGAAATTACAGTAAGGATATTTAAAAAGGAACAGTGTGACCCTGACTGGCATAGCTCAGTGGATTGAGTGCCAGACTGTGAAGCAAAGGGTTGCTGGTTCAATTCCCAGTCAGGGCACAGTCAGGGCACATGCCTGGATTGTGGGCCAGGTCCTCAGTATGGGGTGCAGCCACACATTGATGTGTCTCTCCCTCTCTTTCTCCCTCCCTTCCCCAATCTGTAAAAATAAATAAACAAATAAAATCTTGAAAAAAGGGAAAATGGAGAACAGTGTAGTATTAGCTAGGAACTGCTATGTGGTACATTAGATTCCAATGCCAACCCCCACCCCAGGTGTGACAACCAAAAATACCTGCACACATTGCCAAATATTACTTGGGGGCAAAATCTCTTCCACTTGAGAACCAATGGAGTAAAGCAAAAGAAACTATCATGTAACAATGATAAAGTGATGAAGAAGGTGAAGGGGAGGGGGAGGCAGAACACCAAAATAGCAAAATTAATAAGGAAGCGGAGAAATGAAGAGAGAAATAATAGGAATGGAAAGAAGAAAGGAGAAAAGGAAAGAGAGGAGGGAATATCATACAGTATTCTTTTACAGCAAATGTACGACTTTAGGTAAAATGCAATATAAAAAACCCTGGGATATATTTTTAAATATAAAGTTGCCAAGAATAATTGAAAAATGAAACAGTGAATAAAGCATAAAAATACATTGATATTAAATAATATCAGTGTGCATGATAAGAATAGAATTTGGATTTTTTTTTTTTTAGTTTATATTATGACTTCCACCATTAGGTTTAGTTCAGGTCATAAAGGCAAAATTTCTATGTATCACCCTATGGCACATTGGAATAAATTTAGAAAACATCATATGGACAACCTAAAACATAAAAAGGATAAATCATAAGGTTTACTTATTTAATATTTCTGTATTAACTTGAAGACAGAAGAGGACATTAACTAAGATTTTTTTAATCCTTGACAGAATGTACATGTTTCCCTAGGAGAGGAAAAAAAAACATTTAAAAATGTAATGTTCTTTAAGTGTTGAAAGAAGCAAAGGAAACTGAGATACTATATCTAAGTAAGTTTCACGGCAGAAAAGATTGTGTTTACCCATTAGAAGTTAAATCCATATTTATGCTCTAAATGACGCTGCCTTTAAAAAATATGCCTAAAATCAACTAGAAAATAATTATTAAAAAATAAAAAGTGGTCAAGTTACTAATAGGAAGAAAAGCCTATGTGAGAAAGGGAAGGGAAAGCAATGATTTTGACAGTATTGGGTTATAAGAAATTGATATGCAACACTTGTGGAAGTTTTGTTGGTTTTGCTTGATGAGAGAAGAACGGTAAATATGAATAATATGTAAATATACTTTATGACAAAAATAAACGTATGAGGATCAAATGAGAGAAAGGATGTGGAAGTGTGCTGAATAAGTTAAATGAATGATTAAAAAAAAGAGATCTGAAATGCTAAACTCTCTCTTTTGAACGACTGAAACACTCTTTCCCACACCTGTGAGCCATACGTGACACGTGCCCGTGTCCCAGCATGTTCCACGAGGCAGGTAGGGACAAGAAGAGCAAGGCTTGGAGAGGTCCAGTGACCCTCTGTCCACAGGGACATGCAGTGGGCACAAAAGTAATGAAATACGTGAAAATGTGTTCTTATTCAAAAATCCTTGCGCACATTTTAAAAAGTATTGTGATTATTAATGATGTAACTAACAATAGTATTGATGTCTCAGTCCTCCAAAAAGCAGGTGGAATGCCATCTGGAAATCACGTGTTGGGTTCTTAACACTGTTGTCCTGACTTGTGGGTCTGAGAGCACTTCTCAAACAAAAAACAAAACAAAACAACAACAAAACACCAATAGAGACAGTTTTTCAGGGCACCTAGATTGTTAGCTCCCAGTAAACAGAAATCATAAATTTTACTTTAGGATGATGACTGCAGCCTGCCAGTACACTAGGCAATCAGTAGTATTGAATAAAAAAGTTGAACTGAAAAAAATGGAATTAAGCAGAAGAGAACCAAATACACACAGTAAAGGCTGAAATTGTGTGTTGAGCCACAAGAATTATCGATTTGCTTTGGCAATGTGTTAAAAATAGGTAAGCATAAACTCTCAATATTCTCAGCAATGTAGAGGAAGGTAAACAGAAAGGAACTATGACAAAATAGCACAACTCTCCCCCTTTCCTTGTCATGTAAGGCTCCCTACTGTGAAGTTCCACATGTCTGTTTCAATATGATCTACTTCACAACTGGAGTAGCCCCTTCAACCAAAGTTCATTCTCTTCTCCAACATGCCTTTGCTTGAGTTTTCACTAATACTCGCTCTTTCTTATATCTTTCTGAATACATCTACGCAAACCTACTTGTCTTTCTAGGGCAGTCACTAACACCATTATCTTCATCAAAGTGTTATTTAATTGAATTTATTGGGGTGACATTGGTTTACAAAACCACACAGGTGTCAAGTGTACAACTCAGTAAAACATGATGTACACACTGCATTGTGCACCCATTCCCCCAGGTGAAGCCTCTCCATCCCCATTTCCCTCCCCTTTGCCCACCTCCACCTAGACCCCATCCCCTTTTCTCTCTGGCCATCACCACACTCTTGTCTAATATATATATATATTAGCCATATATATATGGCTAATTCCTTCACCTTCTTTCATCCAGTCCCCCAAATACTCTCTCCTTTGACAGCTGTCAGTCCGTTCCATGTATTCCCTGCTAGTGCTTAGATGTTGATAGCATACATGGGGACATGTTCTTCAAATACTGTTATCCTCTCATATTTGCTGTGTTCAGTATAGCCTTCCTACTCAATTGTAAGGTTTTTGAGAGTAGTATATATTTTTTTACTATATAGCACAAGAGAACTAACCACTTCATTTAAAATCTATTGGCTGTTTGATTACTAGGTCCAAATAATTTTTTCACAGTATAATTTATCACCTTATTCTTCAGATTAAATCTGCCTTCAGCTATCCAGATAATTTAATCTCTGGATGTTTATTTATGGAAATTTTGACATATATTTTTGGAAAGATTCTAGTTAATGTAAGAAACATAGAGAAATGGGAAATTCAAGTATGTTTGGTTTATCCCACATTTTCTCACATGAAAATAGTTGGCTGGAAATACTCATCTACTTAGAGGCTCAGTGTGATGTGAGTCTAACCTAGAGCCTACCCAGAGGTTTCTTATGTTAAAATAGTAATTATGTTAAAATAGTAATTATGAAAAAATACAAAAACTGTGTGATGTCATAGTCTTCTATGAACTCTCCATGAAGCTTAAACAGAACTTGATTAGACATTATCATTAGTCATCCAGGGGGAGCCAGGGGTCTTAGAAGAGGGAGTATAAACCATGAGACCAGCAGAGCTGTATTTAAATCCACCAGTGTTGTGGAACATTGTTTACGTATCCTTATGGTTGATACAAAACTAATTCTGTCTGTCATCCATCCATCTATCTAGCTTGCTATCTTATTTTGGAAGAGACATAGAAAAATTACACAGCGAAGGCAACTCAGATTTGAACATCAAACTGTAGTTCCAGTCTGGCCGAGAACTTGTCATATGAGTAGACTCAACCACGATGTTGTTACTAATGGGAAAAGTCAAAGAAGGAAGTGTCAGTTTATTCCTATTGTCTTGTCTCCTATCCCGGTTTGCTAGCTTTTTACCAGTTTTCTTTACATCTGTGCTGCATCCATTGTAAAGCCCAATGCCAGCCTTAACATTTTTTCTTTTCCTCCTTCCTGGGCAAAGGTAAGGAGAAATTTGCCCCTGGGTCCCATTGTATAACATCTTGTTATATTGTCATATTATCGTTTCACCATACTCTAGATTCTGCATATTGTGTTCCAAACTTTATAGAAAAAACTTTCCAATACACTACTCTCTGCTTGTAAGGGATGGTGCATACTGTTCATGGTCAAATTGAAGTTTTATTTGTTGCATTATTGGTAGTTCTGAAGTATGCTTTGGACAGAGCAGAGCATCCCTGGCTATCTTCAACACACTGGGTAATCGCACCATTGCTCAGTAGGCTAAATTATTTTAAACTTTTCAAAAAATAGCTTCTCTCCTTTCTGCAGATTTTGCTATGAACAATCTCCATGAAAACGACTCCTAATTTAAAGAAAACTAAGGCATTCCTCACCACTGACAAGGAAAATGGCTCTTTTTGGCCAAATCATAGAAATAAGCTTCCTTAAGTACATTGCACCTTTAAAAGCTGACATTATTGCCGCGAAGCCTGAATGGTACCTTGTCAGCATGGAATAACCAGACTGGGCCAAGTTGTCATTTCTGACAGGTCAGTGTAATGAGCAAAAGAACGCTGAGTTTGTCTAAAAGTTTTCACTCGAATCAGCAGGGTAGAGCTGTTTGGGGCGATAACAGCTCTATGTATGTGACTCATTAAATGTGTCACATTATCAACTGTTGTGGGCCACACTATCACAGCCACCACATTTTTGCTTTGTTTCCTCCCCCCAAGAATCCCCCAAAAGTTTTTATATTTCTAATTTGAAAAGAGTACAGATGGCAGAGCTTTGAGGCATTGGACGTTAGCTGTGTGTGATTAGATGAATACCAAACGTTCAGTCGCTGCTTTCAAACACTACACAGAGATAAATACTAGTCTAACTCTATGGTAACTTCTCTCTGGGAATCTCCCTTCTCCATATCCTGTGATTTCTTTGGTAACGTATTCGTCATCATGAAAATAGAGATATAGAATAAATAAAGAAAACAAACAAGAATTAGGTAACATTGACATCAGATGGCCCTTGATGTACTAGGTGACTTTCGATGTCCAGGGTGCTCCCTTACCTATGCCAAGGAACCTGCACACAGATGTGACCTCTAGATAGGAAGCACAAATGCAGTGATGTGAGATCACCTGGATCCAGGTTTGTTAGTAAATAGGAGCAAAGCTTGAAAGTCCCTTGCACCTTACCAGCCAGCTGCGGTGCCCTCTCTTTAATCAGATGCACCAACCAACAGAAAACATTTTTCCTCCGCTTCAGAAAAATTCACTTAATGTTCGTGACTAATTAAATTCTCACTCTAGTCATGATTAATGTAACAAATAATTACAGCTTAGATCTAATATAGATACAACTAATTGTTCTGCCCACAGTGCATCGTGACTAACAATTAAACACAGCTTTTAAAGCAAAAGTAAGATCTGAGGAGTGACCTTCACCTGGCTTTGCTCTCAGCCACTGCAGGAAATGCCTAATGTTTCTGTTTTTCCCTTCACTTCTTTAGTGTTTTATTTGTTGGTTTGTTTACATTTTATTTCATTAGGTGTTAGGTAAGTTTTATTGCTTTTCACTTCTTGCTCCAATGTGCAGGATGTTAGAGGTGGTGAGCCAAATACTAGGAAGAGAGGAATAGAGGAAGGTTGTACTGACTAAATTATCTCCAAGGACCAAGTGCGAAAGCACCCTCCACATTGTGCAAGTGAAAGACAGTGGGGACCTCGCAATACTTCTAGTGTAACCACAAGGTCTGTGGGAACCAGATAAGCCATCATGTTCTGTCCTCTGATTTGGTTACTGAGCTTTAGCAGCTATGACTAGCCCAGGGCCTGGCCCATGTGTCTGTCTGCCTGGTCCCTCCAAATGCCACCCCGGTAGAAAATGCTCTTTTACTCTGCAGCCCTGAAGCAGAATGAACTGCTGCTAAATTGAGGGAGGCACGCAGAGGTGGTATCTGGAAATACATTTCCAACCAGAGCAAACATTCACAAAAACTCTTGGGAATTCTCACAGCTGTGAATTAAAAAAAAAAAAAAAAAAAACATTTCCCAATTTTATTAGACACCTGATAGATAGAGAATTGATAACTTATCCACATGCCCCACCTGCCTTGGCAAATAAGGAGACACAATAGACTCTCAACTGAAGGATTTGCTTACACAGTTAGCACATAGAGTAATGTCTCTTATCAACTAATTTTTCTTCTCCCACAACAATATGCTCCCTTTTGATTGGGACATAGTTAAGCATAAGTTGTTTATATGAATTAAAGTTCAATTAGAAAGCCCAAGGAATGATGTTCAAATGTAACTATGCTTTAAACCAGACATTTTTCCTTTGCTCTTTCAAATACTTCTAAGATTCTCAAGGCCATTTTCCAGACTTAGTGGAATCTAGTATACAAACTGAGTAATATTTTACCACTTAAGGAGTTCACGGCATTTTAAATAGATTTGGGGAAGAGGACAGGAATATTTTGTTTGTGTAGCTTACATAACTATTGTGATACAATTCTCAATACATTCACAACTATGTAATGATAACATATTTATTGAATGTCTACCACGTGACCAGATTTGGGCTATGGAATGATAGTCTATCATTCCTATTTTTTTTTTGCCTCCACTGAACAAAGTACATACAATTCTAAAAAACATTTAGTTAAACTAAATTGCAATTCAGGCCATGCAGGCTAAAGCTACCAAACCACAGCATAAAGCTAGCACTGCAGACCTCTGTCCTCTGTCCCACTTCCCCGGGTATTGAGTCTACCATAACAAATTTTACAATATCATGGTTTTTGTTTACGCAATAATTTTAGATATGGTTCCATTCCTATCCCAGGTTCTAAAAAATTTCTGTCTCCATTAAAGTGTTGTTTTGGAGCAACAGATCATAAGTCAACTCTAAGTAGTGCAAGAGATACTGCTAGTCAGATGCAGATTTGATATGTGAGTTCTAGGATCTGGAATTTCCTGGTTCATTCTTTCTGATGAATTCCACATTTACGACTCAGTGTATGAGTTCCTGTTCCAATTGGTTTCCCAGTCTCCCATTTTCTTTACTATTCAAATTCTCATTTACTCCAGTTAATCTTATCACTCTTAAGCTCCAGTAGGTCATGTCAACAAGTTTGAAGAGTGTGATATATAAACTAAATGAACAATATCAGACTTCCAGCAGGCTGTGAACTCAAGGGGAGTTCATGTGTCTGGCAATCTTTGTACTCATAAGGGACACAACAGAGTGCCTACCATGATCTGGGAGAGAAGAAAGGTGTTCACAGTGAATGGGTGGATGGGTGAAGAAATGAGTACTGCACGAGGGACCTTTGTGGTAGTTGTTTCCTCTGGTTCCTATCCTGCTGATGGGTGTGTTCCATGGTGACTTTTTTATGATTCCATTTTTAGAAACTTTAGTACATTGATTCTCAGATTGGAAAGAGTCATTGAGTGGTCATAAAGCCATCTCCCAATTTCCAAAGATGATCACAT
Source organism: Carollia perspicillata (assembly GCA_004027735.1). NCBI lineage: Eukaryota > Metazoa > Chordata > Mammalia > Chiroptera > Phyllostomidae > Carollia > Carollia perspicillata. Next base: position 29,273 of record PVKM010011616.1, read on the forward strand.
TTAAAAGTAGAGTCAATATTTAATGTTTATAATTTAACCTTGTACAGAAAAAAAATTTACAAGGAAATATACATAGTTATAATCATTATCCAAACTTTTTAATCACCAAAGACACCTCTCCATATTTTATTTCCATATGACCTCATATATCTCAGATGCTATCAGCAACTAATCAAAGCTTCTATCTACCTGAAAAACACAAAGAGCACCCAAATATATTACTTGGGCAACACAATGATAAAAGTACAGTCTAAAGCAAAAGTAACTAAAATGTGCTAATTATGTACAACTTGATCATGAGTAAATATATACTTTCTATTAGACTTTTTGAAATATTGGAAGTAGCTTATGGATAGAATCCCCCCTTGCCCAATATAATGGAAAGATCTTGAGGGGTCCAGAAGCTCTGGGTTAGAAAGAGAATAAATAAGTGCATTAAACAACATGAGTATATTTTTAATGTCAAATCATATATATTTTTTCATTCCATTCTGTAGAAGCTCTTTTAGATGATTGAAATACATGACAAAGAAAAATTAAATTTTCTCTAATTTTAGAAATTACTAAAGAAATTCTGTAATCTTCACTTCATTTGAAGGCAAGACAATAATATTTATATCTTGACATATGTATGCTCCTTTCAAGCCAGTTTTCTGGGAGAATTTAATGTAGCTCCCATTATTTTTTCTGTTTTGTTTTGGATATAAAAATGAATGGCGTGCCTATGAAATGTGACAGAAAACTTAAGTCCTGTGTGTATTCCAAGTTCTTGAATCACCATGGGATTGGAGGAAAGACATTCATGGGCACTTGGCTCTGTCAAAACCTTCAATGGCAGAACGTTGCTCCACAAGCATTTCTTAGCATAGGCTTTTAAAGACAGTGGTATTATGACTGTAATCTCAAAATGTTGCTTAAAAAATACCACCCCTATCTACCTTTCAAAAGCTGTGTTTCTTCCCTGTGCTGTGTGCTTTGTTCCAACACACTGGCTTTAGCTTTCAAATGAATCTTGTGTTTCATATCTGTTCCTTTGTTCAAAAGGCTTTGTCCATGTCCCTTCTTTTTTCTTTCCTCCTCCCTCTGCAACCTACCATGCTTTGAAGTTTAGCTCAGTGTTTCTGGGCTCTGTGACACCTTCCTCAACCATGTCTGTTCATACTCCTGAGTGCCATAGCCTCTGCCAGGAGTCTCCACCCAAGACTGTACATGAGAACCATGTGAGAGGTATACAAAGAATAAAATTGCCTAAACCCAACCCATATTAAATATCTTGGCCTGGAATATTGGTTTCAATATGTTTTAAATAAGCTGTAAGCAAATATAGTGGCTGAGGTTGAAAACCACTCGTCCATACTAAATGCTTGTACCCACCTGTAAGTTGAGATAATTGTAATAATATATGCATATATATTTAAAATGCACACACATATATATACTTACTCCTATCTATCATCTATCTATCTATCTAGCTACCTATCTATCTAACTTTTTTTGAAAATGAGCCCAGGTTTTAAGCAGGCCTCTGTAAGAGTGCACTACATAACCTGAGTAGAGGAGAGCTCATACAGGCAAAATGGTGTAAAGAACCCAAGTCTCACTGTCTTGTCTCCTTTCCTTCCCTCCTTTCTTCTCCAATAGCCATTGAAGTGCCAAGCTTCTCTCTCCCTATCCAAGGGTACCAAAGAGTAAGGTTTCAAATATGATAATCTATAAAATGTTTTCTAATCTCAAAAGCCTGTGCTTTACTTACATGTCTATAGTGTGATTACAGTATAATAAAAGCTGCCCAACCAAACAAAGGACAAAACATTGCACTGGCCCTTCTTTCCACCAAGGCCTTAGCAGTTATCATGCTGTGTCCACATTTTAAAAGCACCCAGGAGACTCTAAATCCTTAAGGGCAAATGTAGGATTTTATTATACATATTTCTCCAAAAAGCTAGCCCATACTTTAAATAGGTACTAACTAACTCTGATTTAAATGTTGATTTTAACAATCTAGGGAAATAAATGAAAACAATCACAATTGTGATTAACTGATTAGTTGTGCCATTAGTTGCTCAATGTTTGTTTCTCAATATAAACCAGTGGTTCTTAACCTTGGATGCTTATGGGAAACACTCTAAAGCATAATTAAAAAAAAAACTATTAACTGAGATTTTATTTGTCCTTAGGTCCTGTCCTACAACTGAATCTTAATTCCTCTTTATAAAGATCCTCAGATAATTGCTATGCACATCAAAAATGAAGACAAGCTAGACATGACGTTGCATCAGCCTCATCTTGAGATCTTGTTAAATCACCAATGTGCTTGGCTTTTTCCCTAGAGTTTCTGATTCAGACAGTCTGGGAGGGGGACTGAGACTAAATTTCTAGCAACTTCCCAAGTTTTGTTAATGTCAATGGTCCCAGAACAACATTTAAGAATCACAGTTCTCTTGTAAATAATGCTGAAATGAACATAGGGGTGCATATGAGGTCTGTCTGGAAAAAGTTAAGCCAATGTTAATATAGTGAGAACGGCTTGTGGGGCATCGATGTAACCTGGTAGCCAAGGAAAGTGGACTGGAATGCACATGGATGAACAATGATGACTTCGCTGTACTAGTCAATGTGGGTGGTAGACTCCACTGAGTGAGCATGTTTACTGTGACCACTGCATTCAAAATGACTAAGCTAGCTGAGCAATGAATCTGAATCAAATTGTGCATTAAGTTTGAACATTTCTCTGCATAAACACTTCAGATGATTCAGAAGGCAGCAGCTATGGGCAACTGGTGATTGGCAGTTTCATCACGACAATGCACACAATCATGCATCATGTCTAGGGCAGTTTTTTGGTGAAACATCAACTCGCCAAGGTAACTCAGCCCCTCTGTGGCCCAGATTTGGCACCCTGCAACTCCTAGCTTTTCCCCAAACTAAAATCACCTTCAAAAGAGAAGAGATTTCAGAACATCGATGAGATTCAGGAAAATATGACAGGGCAGCTGATAGCAATTGGGAGAAGTGTGTGAGGTCCCAAAGTGCCTACTTTGAAGGAGACTGAGGTGTCATTGTCCTGTGTTCAGTGTTTCTTATATCTTCTTCAATAAATGCCTCAATTTTTCATAGCACATTGCTGGATACTTTCTGGACAAATCTCATATAGTCTTTCTGATTAGTGTTTTGGGTTTCTTCAGCTAATGGAACCTGGGTCACAAGGCAGTTCCATTTTTTTAATTTTTGAGGTAACTCCATACTGCTTTCCACAGTGGCTGCACCAATCTGCATTCTCACCAACAGTGCACCAGGATTCCCTTTTCTCCACATCCTCACCAACCCTTGTTTGCTAATATATTAACGATAGCCATTCTGACAGATGTGAGGTGATATCTCGTTGTGGTTTTAACATGTATTTCTCTAATGATAGTGACTTTGAACACCTTTTCATATGTCCATGGGCAATCTGCATGACCTCTTTGGAGAAGCGTCTATTCAGATCTTCTGTCCATTTTCTAATTGGATTGTTTATTTTATTGGTGTTGAGTCTTATATGTTATCAATTTTGGATATTAATGGCTTATAAGATATATCATTGGCAAATATGTCCTCCAGCAGCACAAGTGCCCATCAGTAGGAGAGTGGATAAAATGGGGTGATACACGTGCACAATGGAATACCACTTGGCTGTAAAAAAA
>PVKM010011617.1:0-32986 GCA_004027735.1 Carollia perspicillata
GTTTTGTGACAAAGGCCCTATTATACTTGCCACATTCCACTCAAATAACAGCATGTCCAAATATCATAATTGTTTGTTATGACACATCCTTGAATGTATTTGAATATATCAGAGAAAATTGATTAAAATATTTGCATAAAATATTTAATCAAACACAGGGGCTGATAAATAAAATTTGATGGGATATCGTCACACTTAGAATCCCACATTTGTGTTCATTTATTTAAAAAATCTTATAACATCTACTATGTAAAGTACACAGCTCTAGGTGTGGTAGATGGGACCATGTGGGGCCAATCTAACCCAAAGGGATATAACAGGGAGAGAAATGAAGTTGAAGAAGATAAGATTCTTACTTCTACGAAACACACACATCCTATGAACAAGTAAGTTTGCAATTGTTACTTGGCCTACCTCCTTCATTCAACTATCTCACGTCTTCCTTTTCTGCTACTTTAACCTGAACAAATCCTAAACTCCAATCTCTATGTACTGGTCAGGCAGGGAACCACACGACTTTGGCTTGGTTATCTAGAAGCAGAGCCTGAAATGAAAAGTCTTGTTCAGACGGTTTGGAGGGACAGTCTCAGACGAAGGGGAGTGAATGAAACAGGATACAATAGGGGGAGAAAGGGGGAGAAAAGGGGGAGAAAGCTACACTACAGTGATTTTTTAACAAGGGACTAAATAGCTTACACCACCCGAAAGCTATGGAGCACAATTTTTAGCACAGACTTACTTCCTCCTTGACAGCAAAGGGGAAACATGGACAGTGGTCCCTCACTACATCGCGGTTCACTTATTGCGGCTCCACTGTTGAAGCCCCAGTAAGTGAACCTCTGTATAGCGAGGGACGACTGTATACTTCACTGGTGAGTACCCATATAGAATTTTACATGTTGTTAAAATTACCTAGGCTTAAGAGTGTAGAAAGTGTTTAAGAGCATATGAAGTGTTTATAAGAGTGTAGGAAAGCATATGAAGTGTTTATAGGAGTGTCGGAAAGGTTAATAAGAGAGGGTTTTTTTTTGTTGTTGTTGTTGTGGTTTGTTTTGTTTTGTTTTTTTAAGTACATTTTTCTCTATTAAGGCTCAGAGAAGCTGCCTCCCGGATCAAGTGCTGATGAGTGCCACACGCCCCAGACTGAGGGGAGGGCAAGCAGGGGAGATGGGGGCAGAGGTCTTCTATGTCCCCCAAAGTGGGGCAAGGGAGGGGACAGGATCATAGGGGAGCCCTGTGCTGGCCTAGTCAACTGTTAGGGAGGAGGGGGTGGTCTAAGAAACCTCAGGCCCAGAAGGCTGGTAGTACCCTCACTTGGGGGAAACCGAGGCTCCACCTGCCTGCGTAGGGTGCAGGGAAAGCAGAGGGTATAGGAGCTCGTGGCCCACGCTGGTGGATCTCCTGGGAACCCGGGTAGGAACTCCCGGTGGGTCTCCCAGGAGTGAGACCTTGTGGTGGGAGGGTCTGGACAGGGCCCCGCTGGCAGTCTTGCTGGGAGCTGGGGCATGGGCTCTGTGCTTGGCAGGCAAGTTCCCAGGTGGCTCGGGTCACCCCCAGCTCGGCGCCCCACCCGCACATGTCCTGAGGGCCGCCCACTGGCCTCCACTCTGGGAACCAGCCCCAAGCTGATGGAACCAGAGACCAGCAACCACAGGATCCAGCTCTCCACCCTCATGGGGGCCTCCCCAGGCTCCAGGAGCTCAGCCCCACTTGGCCTGCCCCCGCCAAAACAAAAGGTTTATAGGAGTGTGGGAAGGGTTTATAAAGCCTTAAAATATATATAAATAATAAAATACATATAACACTGCGACTTCGTGGATTTTCAGCTATCAGGGGTCTCTGGAACGTAACTCCTGTGATAGGTGAGGGGTCACTGTATACCCTATGTGTCACTAAGCCACAGGCCGAGGAGTTCTACCTATAGCAGTCTGGGTGAGCATAGCTTCCAGGGCAAACATTGGCAAGGCACAAGGAACACTAGAGAAAAGAACAGTTGTGAGTTGCTATTTGCCAACATTTGTAGCAACTAGGGTTGGATACCTTGACCAAGTGGATCTAGCAAGACACTGTCAGTGTCCCCTTCACTGTGTTCACTCAGGCTCATGTGGTTGTAGGCATGCTCTCTCCCCCGGCCTAGGCTGTCCATCAAAGCCTGCTGTGCCTGAGAAAGTGGCACAGTGCTCATTTGTTGCTTATATGACATTTTAAGCCCCTATGATCACTGCAGTGTAATATAATAACTTGCATACGAGTGTGTCTACCTCAGTCTGAGAATTCATTAAAGATAGTAATTAAGCCTGATTAATGTTTATTTCCCTAGTGTCCAACACAGTGATGCAATCATGTTATTATAGATCATACATAGGTTAATTTTTAATTATTTAATAAAACGACAAACACAAAGCTGAAATTTTGAGTACATAGAATGCTTTAAGGCTAAATCTATCAGAGAAGTAAACCATTGAATGGAAGATGCCCTGAAAGTACTTTGAACTTATCTAAGCCTCTGTTTCTAAATGTATAAATAAATAAATAAATAAATAAATAAATAAATAAATAAATATTGCTGTGGGCCTATTTCCAGGACCAACTGAGATAATGTATATAAAGGACTTAGCACAATGACTAATAAATAGTAAGTGTTAAACATGTATTAAGTATTATTTAACTTGTGTTACTGATGATTTTACTGAAAACCATGATTGCAAAAAAAAATTTAAATGTCAAAATCTCTTACTGGAATTTAATGTTTAAGTATCTTTATAAAACCAGTTGACATAAGAAGGGTAAAGTGTTAGACCTAAATTTGATATGTTTTATGCCTTTACCTTGCTTTATTAGGTATTCAAATTAATGGTGAGTATATATACAAAAGGATATATACACACACTCAAAAGGATAGATATATATGTGTGTATGTATATATGTATATATATATATGTGGCATATACATATATATATATGCCACATATATATAATCATTCTGCTGAGGCTGGGATCTATCTTGGCTACAGTCAGTGTATCACATCAATGTCATCATGGTATTGGTCCCCAAAGGACAATTTCATGTTTTAATCTCAAATAGCTCTACCATTTTATAGAAGGTATCTAAGAAGTGACAGAAAACATGAAAAATGTAGTACGTTGCACACTAAAAACTTAACTTCTTCAGCTTTTCAAGTAATGCATTTTCTCTAATCAATTGTTCCAGGAGACTCTGCTCCCTATAGCAAAGATTCACCCTGCACGGGATTTGCAAAGGCCATCAGATTGTTCCTGAGATGGTCTTTTATTATTGTTATAACCTGAAAGTGTGATGTAAAAAAATAATATTCCCTATCTTAAATTATTCCAAGAACATGTTAAGATATTAATTAGAACAATGCATTCTCTTTCTTCTGAAGTCTTTCCTAAGCAACACCATTAGAAATTTAAATGTCTAATTACAGATGAAAAATTCTGTTACACTTTATCTTTTATACCTGTTTTCATATATTCCAGTGTTTCTCTACAGTTTCTTATTAATCAAAATTTAGGAACATATGGATCAAAAGATTGATAGATACATGTAATTCAGAAACATTGAAGACTGCCTAGTTTTCTACTTTTGTTCAAAGCTACAAATAAACTTAAAATAGAATGAAATGCAATGGCTGAAACAACTAGCACATAGAGAGCAGGCTGACAGCTAGCGGGGGGCAAGGGAGTCGGGGGTGGAGTGGTTGGGAACAAAGAAAAAAGGACTCATGGACATGGATAACAGTGTGGGGAGTGCAAGGAGGGAATATAAGAGGACTAAATGGTAATGGGAAAAGTACATAATAAAATTTATTTTAAAAAAGAAATGTGATCCCTTAGGCAGATAGCACACCACCCCTATCTCCCAGTTTCTGTGGGAAGGTAAGGAGCCTAACTTCAGTGGACACTTTGTTCCAAACCGCAAAACTACCTACTGTCATAAAGATGAGAATATTGTATCTTTCCTCACCCTTATCATGAGTTAATGTTAAGGTAACTATGTCTGACTAATGATTCCGTCAGCTCCCCTGACTGATTATTATTTATATTGAGAACACATGTGCAATGGGTCATATCTGCTCAGCTGTATAAATGGGGGAGATTCTTGAGGTCTTTGCTGTCTCTTCCTGGACTACCTGTGATGTACATCATATGCTGGTCTAATGCTTATTTAACAACAAAACTGGCTTTCTTTCTTTTCCAAATTGGTAGAGAGGTTTCCTGGGTTGGATGAAGATCGTGGCTTTAATTCTACCCCCCCAGCAATTTGTAGATTGGATTCCTTGGCCAGGGCTGATATTGAGGAGTTGGGGTCGTGTTTGGGAATGAGAAAATAAGAGCTCACAGACACTCCCGGAAACATAAATCACCAAGCCGAGGAATAGTATTATAAGAGTATGAATCTGAAGCTGCAGATACCAGGTTCAGGAACTAAAAAATAAATCAGAGATAAAACAACAGGTTCCAATTGTAGTTGGAAGATTGCATTTGGATTTCCTAAGGTGCTATAGCTTGGTGACCATGACTTCAGCTGTGACTAAGAGTCTTAATGTTGTCCAGACTTGGTTGAGGCTTTGCCGGAATCATGTACCTAAGTAAATTTGAAAGAGCAAAATCCTAATGATTTCTTTTCCTCCTGGAATAAAGACAATGTATATTTGGTTTTCAGAATATGTCAGGGAAGGCAACTTCATCATAATTCAAAAATTGATTTCAAATAACTCTGGATATGCCTGACAAGGAGAATTAAAGAACTAAACCTTTCAGTTGATGGTTTTATGTTCTTATTTAAATTTAGAAAAAATGTTTAAGATACATTCAACCAGTGAAAATACCCTTGAGAGAAAAGAAAACATACTTTTTCTCTTTCGTGACTTTATGCTAACAAAGGACAAATAAGAAATTATTCGGGCACTCTGAACACATAATCATATTTTTCTTGCCATTTATCCTTTACTCTAAAGGGACTTAAATCCCTTTAATTAATGACCTTTAGGAACTTTCGCTAAGTTCATGTAAAGATCAGCACATAATTTTGGAGGGGGGCGGGAGTAATCAGTACCTGATTTTATACTAGAAGAATACGTCCGTGTTCCAGATTTATACAGATGACTATTAGCCATGATGACCTTACGCCATGACTATTAGCTGTCTATCCTTAGGGGTGAGAATACTGCAGAAACTTGCCCATTTGGGAAGATCGGCAAAAACAGAATGAACATGCAAACCAAAGAATAAATAGGATCTGCAGTCTAACAGAGGGGAGAATGTGTGCACCACGCTGGCTGAGGCTCTCTGGTGTAGGAGTGGGCACAGATTCCCGTGTGTGTGCGTGTGTGCGTTTTTGTTTGTGTGTGTGCTTTTCTTTTCTCAGCCAGTGAGAAGTTAACCTATAGTTGTCTCTTTATCCATTATAGTGCCAGAGGACTGGAATCTCTTGAGATTTGCAATCAAATGTGTGACAGGAAATATAATTGAATAAGAAAATGAATTTTATGTCCATGTTCATGTGTATGTGCATCTAGTATTTATTTTCTTATACATCAAAAATTCCAAGCTGCAGTTCACTCACGCTCACTATAATTACTTACATGTACACCTTGCATGCTAAAAGAACATTTGAAATTTCCATTCTTATATCTAACATCTCATGAAATAAAGAGAAATTCAGATTGCGCTAAATGACTTTGATATTTCTCATAATGTGAAGATCTTTGTATGCAAGTTCAATTACCTTATTTTGCATAAATGTGACATAATTAGACTTTATCGCTTGTAATTTACATCATGGCATTAATAGCAGAAAGACCACACTCGCATCCCATACAGTACCTTAAAATAAAATGCCGTTCCCAATGAATAATTGCACTTGGGAGTGCTTTTATTCAAAACTACTTGTATGATTATTTTAGACAATGTCAGTAAGTGACATTTTAACAGAAGAGTTACTTTATATAATAGCAAACCATTTACTTGGTGGAATAGACAAGATTTGGAAAAGTAAGTATCTCACAATAATAAAACTTTTGCATGTAAATTTGTATATTGCTGAAAAAAACACTGTGGCTCTGTTTTTCTTTTCAAATGTGAGACCCCATTAATTTTGTACCTGAATATGTTTAAAGTGCGAAGCTGTTTATTAGCAAGCAGATGCATCTCTAAACACTTAAATGATGTAAATAATGTAGATGAAGGTGCCATTTCAATTAAGTATAAATTTGTCATTTGGCAATTTATATCCACAATAAAAATGATACTATAATAATACATCCAAAACTGTTTAGTAAATTGAAACATATTTTTGTGTTATTCTGTAATATGACATGAATCTGTGGCACACTTGATTTTGAAGGTATAAAAATACTCATGAAAACACACATTAATTGTCTTTTTTAAAAAAGTGTTGTGCAATTACAGTTGTCCCCATTCCCCCCCCCCACTGCTCTCCCCTCCCCTCCCCATCCCCACATCTCAAGTTCAAATTCATTGTCTTCAGGGGGCAGTGATTCCTGCTGTGATCAAAGAGAGACGAGCAGTAAGGCACGGCCAGCTCGCTCTCTTTGCCTCACGTCCTACACTAACCCTGCCTGTGGAAAGCCACGGGACTTGCAGTCAGAAAGCGCACCGTCCTACCCCTCAGTGGTAAGTTAAGGAGAGTTAACTCAGAAAACCAGACCGCACTGATTATTAAACAAAGGTGATTTAATACCGTATTGTACTTGGATCGGTAATTGGTTAAACATGTCAGATGCCCTGGAGTAGTTTCTGGAATCCCGAGGCCTGGGGCAACAAAGGGAGCACCCGGGCATCCCCAGATCTGGAACGAGGGAAGAAGGGCCTTGTGATCTGTGTCTGGGAGCCAGACCTTAGGTGAGAGGACACTAGGTGGTGCTCGTGCCTCCAAAGGGACACAATATGGATGGTTCTAGTAGGAGTGGTAGGGCAGCACTTAGCTGGAGCTTAGAACAAAATACCACTTAGAAGGTGGAAGATGATTGCTATGGCAACACTGGTGGAAACACAAAACAAAAAGAGAGGTGGGGTTCCTTTTCACCTCATCCTCTCTTCTCATCACCACCTATTGCTGCTCTTCAGACCCTGATACGGAGCCACCAAACAAACCAAAAACAAACAAAGAACCTGTCTGCAGGGTTCCAGCTGAGGATCACAAAGGAGCTTTTAAAAGGGCGGATTTAAAAGTAACAGGAATTAGTTTAATTGTCTGCACACGCACCTTGCATGTGAATGCATCACTAGAGGGAATTCCATGATGCAGTCTCAGTATTACCATTTGATAGAGCTGGAAAAGATTTTAAATCGGGCTTCTCTAGGCCAGCTCACTGCCTTGGGCTGTGGCAGATCATCTGGATAATTTGGAATGCGCAGGCTTAGATGCAGAAGAAGCAGTGTGGCTACCAAGACAGCCCTGGCATCATGAGTGGGTCTACCGTGACACAGTGTCAACACGGCTATCAGGAAAGCCAGGGGCAGGCTGACAACCAGCAAAAGAACACCCCGTAACCTGAATCCTGGAACTGGATGCTTTTCTAGAATCCATAAAAAGGAAGCTTCAGCCCTCTTGCCACTTTAATTTAGATTGTGTAACATCCGAAGCAGAGGAAGTAGGCAAACAACCCTGTGCCCAGACTTCTGACTTACAAACATGGTGAGAAGATGCATGAATGTTGTTTTAAGCCACTAAGATGGTAGCCATTCCTTATGGCAGCAATAGAAAGCTCATACAAAGGGCCAGCAAGGGTGGTATGTTTGCTTAAACCTCCATCCCCTGTATTCTTGTTGTCACTTTGGAAAAGTTCTAAACTCTACGAAGAGAAAGAGAAATCTTTATAACAGCCTACAGCACAGTGGGCACCCTTGAACAGCAATCTGGATATCCTTTCCGAAGGAAAAGCTGAATGGGCCCCACTATGCCTTTGTTCTGGGCGTAGGACTTTCTCTTAAGGCAGTGAGTCCACTGAAGTAAAGCAAAGATTAGGAATCAAGTGCATTTCCCTGTTACTCTGAACCAGATTGCCAACCATATTCTCCAAGTTATGTACACCAAAAAAAAACAAAAAACAAAAAACAAACAAATGACCAACCAAACAAAAAAAAACAGGGGTTCAGGGTTAGTCAGACAATTCTGGGATTTCTAGTATGGAAGCTCAAGTATCTATTATTCTCAGGGCTGGGTGGTACCTTGATAAACAAATTCCCCTTTCAGCATTATGAAATGGCATCATTTTTGGCCCAGAGATAGTGGCTGAAATTATGTGGGGGGTTCTGCATTCTTTGAATGGACTGTGACTGGTGACCATTTGATAAGCAGTATGTTTGATATAAACATTTTTGGGTATGTAGGCCCAGTGCAAGTATGCCGACCTGTCAGCTGGACACACTGTCAACTCCTGCAGAGCTGACAACTATACAGGCTTCATAACTATATTTGCAGTATATGGCTGAGAATCTGCCATATTTACCATGCCCATCAAGGTTATGCACTTCCCATAAGTGAAGGAAATGTGCTCAGTCTTCTCACAAAAGATTGAATAAAGTCAGGGATCCTGTGTGAAACTCCCCCACTAACCGTGGGAGTCTCTGATACTCGGACCCCTTCTGTGGAACAGCAAAGTTGACACAGGAAGACAACCACTGCTACATAGCCAAGGGCTGATGTCATCGCTGGGACCGAAGAAAAGGCTGCCCTTGTGGGGCCTGGTATGAAGCTTCTGAATTGCCAACATTTTTGTGTGTGTGTTCGTCCAAAAAAAGATCAGGATCAATGGCTTCCATGTGGCAAGGCCTGCAATATATCTGAGCATTCTTTTCACAAAGCTGTTTGAAGTATTCTACAATATTTCATCAGTGGGTCAGATATGCTTTGACACGATATGAGCTATTGGTAGGTGCTGAAATGTTCCTTTGCATGGAGGACATTATGCTGGTGATTCCCACTGAGGAAACGGCTCCCACGGCTGTGATTAATGATGGTTGGGCCTTGAGTGGGGTACAAATTCAGATCCCTAATGCCTTAATGTCCTCCATTGTGAGGCGAAAATGGCACATCCTACACGGGGCCAATCCAGGTTCCTGAGACCTTCAATTTCAGGAAGAGGTAGCAGCGCTCTCCTAAGTCACATAACAAGGACAACTCACCTAATATCTAAACTACTGGCACCAAATAATCTCGCCTGTGATACTTGTCACCTGATAGGAAAGCGTCACTCAATAAGAAAACCTACTTCCAATTTGGAACTCTAGTACAGTAGAATGACCTAGCAATAGACCATTATTTCAATATCTGATGGCACGTCACACTGGATATTCTTCATGATGGGCCAGTCTGGCTCTTGGGTATGCCCTCTTGGGACAAACTGAAGTACATCTTCACGTAGATTTATGGATCATCGCTAATAATGGCTTTAGCTGTATGATGAGGTCACTGCCCCCCCAAGATAGTGATAGTGGCTACTAAATATGCATATACTTAACTCTCAAGCTCTAGCTCTCTGTCTGTTTATCTTTATATCACCTGCACTCTCAGACAGAGAGCATCCTTATTTACAGATAAGTGTCTGCAGTGAATCTGTACCTGCACTCATCATTCCTACCACTGGCTGGGGGCTTTTTGCTCAAAACCATTATAGGAATAGTATTAGCACAAAGAACTCCAAAATTTGTCCTATTTGTCAACTATGCCAACATCTATGAAGAAAATTTTGACAGGGCCTGTTTTTCAGCAATTTGTAAGTTATATACAATCTTTCCAACTCTACCCAGGTGTCGGGAGTGCAGAATTGGACGTTTTTGTATTTTTATGTTTTTATTTTTTTATTTTTAGCAATGGTATGGTTTATTAAGCTGTGCTTCAGTATGGGCTCTGGGGCTTGCCTGTGGCGCTCTTGTTGTATAAAACCCAGATGTTCCGCCAGTTCTTTGTGTGAGAGAACACCAGGAAATTGACAGCTATGTAGATGTTGTACACAATCTCGTCATCTGTCATCCTCACATGGCCAACACCTACTGCCAGGCACAGCACCTTCTTCATCTGGAACTTGACCACAGTTTTTACTTCTTCAACTTTAGCTGCCAAGTTCTCTTTGTGGGTGAGCAAGGAAATGAGTTTGCCAGCTGTATTCAGGTTTGGGCCCAGGATTCATGGGATCTGCTTCAGCACTTGTTATTATTTTTCTTGTTGATAATACCATTCTAACAGTCATGAGGTAGTATCTTATTGTAGTTTTTGATGTGCATTTTCCTAATAGCCAGTGAAGTTGAATATCTTTTCATATATCTGTTGGCCATTTGTATGTCTCCTTGGGAGAAGTGTCTGTTTAAATCCTCTGTCCACTTTTTAATTGGATTTTTGATTTGTTTGGTGTTGACTTATGTGAGTTCTTAGTGTATTTTGTATACTAACCCCCAGAGTTGTTGTGCACAAATATCTTCTCCTATTTGGTTGATTGAATTTTCGTGTTGTTGACAGTTCCTTTGGTTGTGCAGAAGATTTTTAGCTTCACATAGTCCTGTCCTTTCTCTTTGAAATGAAAACAAACAGAATAAAATATCTAGAAATAAACTTAATAAAGTATGTAAAGAACCTATACACTAGAATCTACATGGTTTTATTAAGAGAAATTGAAGAAGACACAAAGAAGTGGGAAGATACTCCGTGTTCATAGATTGGAAGAATCAGCATCGGTAAAATAGCCATATTACCCAAAGCAATGTACAGATTTAATGCAGTCCCCATAAAAAAATCCCTATGGCATTTTTAAAAAGAAATAAACCAAAAAAATCATCAGGTTTGTATGGAACCACAAAAAGACCCAGAATAACCAAAGCAATCCTGAGGGGAAAAAACAAAGCCAGAGGTCTCACACTCCCTGGCTTCGAAGTGTACTTGTCTTATATTTAATGCTCAGATTGCATTCAGCTTATTTTTAATAAGAATTTTGGAGTTGGCCACAGAGTGGAATAGAGGAGCAGACCAGGGATAAATGACTATGCCTGCCCTCTTCCTAACCCATGTGGCCTGGTACAGAGCTGTCCGCCTACACTGGACTGGTTTTTAAAACAGCAGCCAAAGTTCTGGCTACCACCAGCAAGGCTGGTGTGGAATCTCTGAAACAGAGTGATGGATTGCTTTACTAAGACTGACTTATCTTGTTTCAGTTTCAACATAAAAAAAAAACCAAAAGTATTTTTCATCTATTTTGGGATAGTTTACACATCTAAGGAGCTTTGCCAAAGCAGGGTATCCTGTCCTGAAATGCTCTTCTCAACATGACCGGCACAAGCATGACTCTCATGAAGTATTCAGCTCCAGGGATTCGAGGTGGCTCGCTCCAACATTGCTTCTCCATTGTCATGAATACATCTTTTAACACTTTGTCATAAGTACCTCGGTCAACGTGTACCTTAGATAACAATTACATAGAATCCCTGTGCTTGTGAAGATGGTTATGGCAGGATATTCTCACTTTCTATTTAGATTATGAATACTTTGAATACTAAAGTGGAATTTCATATTCCATATAACCTAGATGTATCTATTTTAAACTATTCATGGGAGGTGTTTCCATATGAAAATTCTGAATTTATGACTCATTTCCATTTTCAAAAAATACATCTTGTCTCTCCAACTGAACTGTATGTACTATTGATACAAAATATAATTTATATCTTTATGATGTCTTTGTATTGACTGCCTCAACTTTTAATTATAATAAATAATAACTGTGTGTTGGTAGACAGGTTTACAGATGTATCTGCATTTTGGCTATATGCAGTATATTAATAGTAGAGTTTTACTAGTTTTGTTATTCTGAGCAATATATTTATTTGTGTGTATATAACATATGTACCTGATGCAAACAAATAAAATGTAAACTGAAAGCACAATAAAAGTTCTTTCATTCCATTCATCCAGAGTCCCTGCATCCCTCCCTATTATTATTTTTTCTGCTTATAACCAGAGATCTTTAAAATTAAATATTGTTCCCATAAGTATAATTTTATACAAATAGTAGCACATAGGAAAAACTTCCTTAAATTTTTCTATGTGTATATATATATGTATATATGTATATATATACATATGTATACAAGTATATATATACACACATATACATATATACACAAGTATATATATACACATATATGTATATATGTATATGTGTGTGTGTGTATATATGTATATATATATACTTGATGGTAATAAGTGCTATTCAGGAAAAAAACAAAATAATAAGAGGAGTGTTATGAGATAGTTGTGAAAGTGGGTTTGCTAGTTTCTACGACAGGACTACTGATGGTTTCATGGAGAATGCGATATTTGGCAGACATCCAGAAGAAACAGGGACGTGAGCTGTGCAACCATCCCGGGCTTGCGGCCACCAAATTAGAAAAGCAGGTACAAAGAACTACAAATTGCCAAGCTGCAGTCAGGAGGGGAGAATAACCAAGGCATAAAGGAGAAGAGGAAGATTCTAAGAGATCAGGTATAAAAATTCTACTTCAGATAGGATTTTAAACTATTTTATTGCAATAGTTTTCACAGAGAGGGGTAAGAGAAGCAATGGAGTCACGAGTAGGTTTAGACTAGAGGAATATCCTGATCTGACTCAGACATTCTCAGGGAAACTATGTCTTATGTTAGGAACAAACTCTACAAGGGTGAGGGCAGAAGCAGAGACAGTAGTGGAATTCAAGTTCAGAAATCCAGATGAGAAGTGGCGATGGCTTTGTGGCTGGTTTCAATGTAGATAGGGAGAATTGGCCTTTGTCTGTGTATATTTTGAAATCAAAGCCAACAAGAAATAGTGACGGATGAGCTGTGGCACATGAGAAATAAGAGTCAAAGATGAGCCCACATTTTCTTTCCAGAGTAAGTGGAATGTTGGAGCTGTGAGGGAGATAAGAAATTGTGGGGTTTGGGAAGTTTGAGATGACTAATTAGTAACCTATACAATCTATATAAAATGGTCTGAAGGCATGAGTGTGGTGAGAACAAAGTGAGTAGAATCGTCATTAGCTGTGATTTGAGGAATAGTAGAAAGAATGAGCTTAAAAATTTGGAAACTGTTATGCTAAGTGAAATAAGCCAGTCACAGAAAGACAAGTACCATATGATTTCACTTACATTTGGAATCTTAGTGAACAAAATAAACTAGCAAACAAAACAGAAACAGAATTTTAGGTAAAGACTGACAGCTACCAGAGGGGATGGGGATTTAGGCTGGGTGAAGAAGGTAAAGTGATTAAGAAAAAAAAAAAAACAACAACTCATAGGCAGAAGAAGTAAAGCACTGTAGTTTTAGAGAGGTAGTGTTTGCCAAAAATCAGAGTAGAGAAGAAGGATGGCTCGCTTATTTTTTTACTTTTTCCCATCATGATATCATTTTCACATTTGGGCATTATTCAAGCACATACTTGTCATTTCTCTCTGAAAAATAGAAGCTTGGTTTACTTATATAATCCACTATGGTCTTGTAGTTCCTGAGATTTTAAAAAAAGATGATGGAAGACATTGTTCATATACAAACTTTTGTTTTATTGCTGCCTATCAATAACACAGCATCCCATCTTTCAAGATAACCCACCAAAGGTCAGTTTGATAATCTCCATAATTGTGTTCATGATCTATAGTATATTACTTATTTTATATACATATATATATAGTATTTTCCCTTTTCAAGTCTTCATGTTATTAGTATCTTCTCTGTTTATGCTTGTACTGCTCCTCTTAGTAATTTTCATTGTGCCTTGTTAGTAAACTTTGCTCTTCAAAATATACAACAAAATCCAGCACGCACATTTGCCTATTATCACCTTTACTTCAGGACAGAACACTCAATTCCCTTTTTGATGCAATTAGGAGAAGCTCTAATTTTTTTTAAAATATTTTTAATGATTTTATTTATTAATTTTAGACAGCGGGGAAGGGAGAGAGAAAGAAAGGGAGAGAAACATCAGTGTGTGGTTGCCTCTCACACACCCCCAACTGGGGACCTGGTCCATAACTCAGGCATGTGCCTTGACTGGGAATTGAACTTGGACCCTTTGGTTATCTGGCTGGTGCTCAATCTACTGAGCCACATCAGCCAGGGTGGGAGCTCTAATTTTTAAATATATTTAATATGCACACAATTAAGTCCTGGATCCCATAGACATCCTTCATGTCAGTTGTTCTTATTACTTTGGGCAACATCATTATCTTACATTTTTTTCTCATTTTGAAAATAAAGACGTTCCCATGTTTTTAATTGTTTTCTGAAGTGTGGTTTACAGAAATCTTGCTGAATGTAGCACCAGAGGTGTGGGACCCAGAGGCCCGGGACTGTAGATTGTGCTGCCCCAGAGAGCACGGGACACTTGAAGCATCAGCCCATCCCTCCACACTATTAATAAGGCCTGCCCCGGAGGTCACAGTGGGGACTACAGTAGAAGTGCACATAAAAACGATTTACACTCTAAACAGCACTAAGAAAAATGTTCATATATCTATTTTACCTCTTTACGAGAAATGTAAACTTATAAGTTTGCTGAAACTTATTTGATATCAATATTCTTAAGAATCTTCACTGAATTCATTAGAGAAGAATGAGACAAAACCAATGTTTGCCCTTTATTTTCTCCTAATTTTGTGCTAAATGGTGTATTACATATAGGTGATTGCATATTTTATCATTCATTCCAGGCCAAGTTTGAAAATAAAAGTGAGGATTATTCAACTAATGCCAAGAAAAGAGATGTAAACCAATATATTTATTTAAGGCAATTAAATAAAAATAAAATAATATAATATCACTTATCCTATAAAAATTTGACTTTCAGTGTACATTGATTCATCTTCCAAAAAAATTAACTACGGATTTCCCTTGCAATAGCTATACTTCAAGAAATTTTATGTTTGCCGTAATGTTTAATACACAATGTAATCTTGATTCCAAATTACACATATATGCTTTCCACCATATTCCTTATTCAAGGGGATTCTCTGATGCTCTTGTTACTTTAAAAAAAAAAGATTTTATTTATTTACTTTTAGAGAGAGGGGAAGGGAGGGAGAAAGAGAGGGAGAGAAACATGAATGTGTGGTTGCCTCTCACATGGCCCTCACTGGGGACCTAGCCTACAACCCAGGCATGTGCCCTAGACTGGGAATCCAACAGGTGACCCTTTGGTTCTCAGCCCAATGCTCAATTCACTGAGCTACACCAACCAGTACTCTTGTCATTTTTTTATCTTGTGTGCCATTATATTCAAACCCTGAAATTTATTTTTATTCATAAATGAATTGGATGGTAGTGTTTCCATATCCCTATGATATATACTAAATAACGCATAAAGTTATTGATCTTATCCAGAATTTGAAAAAAGGCTGTTTCAGTGTGGCATTTTGTATTGTAATAATGGGCATATTTTGAATCTCAAATGTTTATTACTTCTTACACACATTACAGAAGCAGAATCAAAGGTGCTAAAAGTGTCCCAGGTCTAGGACATAATGCATAATTTTTGTTAGTAATTTTGTGACAACTGTAATTTGTGCATATGTGGACTTGGCCCAACTTTGTATCAAGGTAGAGAAAATTTCTTAGTCTAAAGAGAGTACAAGTAACTTAATGAATAAAACACACTTTGAATAATTTAACACATAGGGAAAATTGATGTTATTTCTTGGGCGCCTCCAAAGCTGAACTTGTATCAATTATTCTTTTCCCCTAGTTTGTATATCTTGGATAAAAATATAATCAAATTTGAGTGTGCACAGAGAACACAGGTTTTGTCAATTACAATTTCAAAGTTATAACTTTAAAGCCCTGGCTGGTGTGGCTCAGTGGATTGAGTGCTGGCCTGCAAACCAAAAGGCCGCTGGTTCAATTCCCAGTCAAGGCACATACATGCCTGGGTTACAGGCCAGGTCGCTGGTGGCGGTCATGTAAGAAGCAACCACACACTGATGTTCTCTTTCTCCCTCCCTTCCCTTCTCTCTAAAAATAAATAAATAAAATCTTGTTTTAAAAAAGTTATAACTTTAAAAGTTTGTATCAGTGTAAAGCTTTTCTTTGAAAATATGTTCGGCTGTTACGTACCAGGCTAGACTTTTGAACAAACTTAACAAACTTAAAAATATAGCGACCACGTGTCCTGCTCGTTTATGTCTAGGACCCGAGCTTCTTCCTAAGAGCCAGAGCTACGCTTTGGAACGTTTGTGTCCAATAAACAAGTACAATGCTTGACTTTGGAAGGTTTGTGCATAGTAAACAAATGAATGTTTACTGTCTTAATTGTTCCGCTTTAAAAAACCTTCGACTATGCCATTTGGAGAGAGTAGAGCTGAGGATGTTTTTATGTTGGTCCACAGCCCCAGCAAAAACAGATTTCTGAACTGAACGTAAATGCTCTCTCAGAAAGATGTGAGAATGCAATCTGCTTAGGAGTTGAGATGCAAATCCACATTCAATAAGGCAATTTGAAAATTTACATATAAATTCCTCAGATAAATCTACATTATTATTCTCAATATAGAATTCATTTGAAGAAACACATTTATTTCCATCATTTCTCTTAGAAATTCAAAGATTGCAGTTATATGTAAAGATTTTTGTCTTTTTAACGGCTAGAAGACAAATGCATTTTTATGGAACTGCGAATCAACAAAACAGAGTAAGTTAAAGACTAAATAACAGATTTAGTTACCATTAAATTCAGTCGTAGACGTTATTTAACAGACTAGATCACCTTTTTAAGAAAGTGCTAATTCTATTTTTAAGAGAGCCTACTAAATATGCTTTCACTTATTTTTGTTATTATTTCTCCCTTAGCATTATATCTAACAATCTTCCCAACATACAGATTGGAAGAACACCTGTATTTTTTTCTCTTTTGTTCGTTCCTTGTTACCTGTAATCTCCCCTGACTGGCATCTTTGAATTCTCTCTTTCTCTTACAGCAACCTCTGCCACGTATGGTTGGCTGTAACTCCAAACGTAACCAAACACTACCGATTCTCATTACTGCCACTGCTAGTTTCTGTAGTTCACTCATTCACTCTGCTGCATGAGCCTTCTCCCTGGTCCTCCTCCTTTTATCCTTCTCTGTACCATCAATACTCTATAATAAACAGCAGGGTAATTGTTTCACACATAACATTGTCACATTTATCTGCCAAAATTATGCCATGACTCCTCTTCTCACTTTAAGTAGAACCAGAGCCCTTCCCACGACCCCAGATTCATTTCATGCCCTAGCCTCACCCCATGTCTCTGAATGCTCCTCATTGACCCAGATTTAAGACACTAATCTGCAGTCTGTACCTCCTGGCAGCAAAACTAAATGGGGTCTGATTCCCAAGTGTCTAGCACAGAGAGGATTTTATTCAAGCACGAGGACCTTAAAAACTCCCCATAAAATAGGAGAGGTGATTTGGATTACAAAATCTTCTTCACGGTGTATCTTCTTTGGTGCAGGGGGTGTGACCCTAGAGCTAAGATCTCCAGTGAAGTGTGTCACCTTCTGGCAGAGTCCCCAGAAGCCTCCCAGAAGAGCTCTGGAAACCCTGTGCTTTTCTTCTAGCTGGAGTCAGAGAATAAGGAGGAGGATTGATCATACGTTAAGAAATATCGTGTAAGTATGGGATGACCTATTGCGTTGAACCATTGAAAGCTGGGGGTCAATTGGATACCACAAGTTTGCCTATTCTTTGTTGTTGTTGTTGTTCTTTCCCTGTCATTCTTATTTTTTAACATGAATTTGTTAATTTGCTTAAGTGTTCTTATTAATCGCATAGTGGCAGCCTTTTCTTTTGGACTCTACTCAGAGAATGCCTTTCAGAGGGAGGACATGTTTATTTCTACTTTTTATAAGAATCATTACAATTGATCGTTTAAATGTTTACATTTTATGTACACTGAATGGCCTATATATTCTTCTCCTTATTTACCTTTTTATTTATTTTGGTTTCTTCAATTTTCCATTCATTAAGTTTTTTTTCTAACGTGTGATGCCTACCTATTTTCCGTAAAACTCACGTTCACTCTCCTTTCTCTTGAAGGGTTGCAGAATACACCACTCTAACACAGGAGTTTAGGACATGCCACCCCTAAATGTGCCACTGTGGCATATTGATTATTTTGAGCTACAGACACTTGAAAAACAAAGAAACAAAGTGACAGGCTTTCTGTGGGCTCCCCTATGTGCCTAAAAACACAACCTCCAAAAAGAATCAAATCGTCATCATCCAGGGGAGAGGAGAAGAGACCAGAAGTCCACACTGGATATGAACAAACTTTGTCACAATCTATCACACCTGCCAAGGATTCTTCTAAGGACCCTTCAATCTTTCCTCAACAGGATTTACCCTCCCCTAAGAAGCCTACATCCTCCCTCCCCTTTCCCGTTTAAGAGGATGTTTGAGCTGGAATTCTAAACCATTTCAGAGAGTTATGCATATTTCCCTGTCCTCTCCCATGTATACATGAGGAGTACCTGTTAGTAAACTTTCGTTTTTCTTTTATAGCACTGTCTTTTATGACAGAAGGTTCAATATCGTACAGTGTTGATAAATAACTTTCTAACTATTTGAAACAGAATACTATTTTTGAAGATATATTGTTTCCTTCTCTATAGAATTTTCTGTCTCCTTTGACACAGGGCCATTTAAAATGTGGACTCTGAAATATATTTGTACTTCTCTGCTCTTTTTCTCTTCCAATCATGAGACATTGAAATTGTTTCCTATATTATCTTCTGCCTACAGTCTTAAGGTTTGCTGAGAATATTTAGTATTTTCAGGTGTGGACTATGGTTCATTTTTTTTTTTTCTGTAAAGGACCAAATAGTAAATTTTATAAGCTTTGGGAACATACATTTTTCTGTCAGCACTACTTACATCTGCTGCTATAATGCAAAAGCAGCCAAAAATAAATGCATTACTGGAAATACCTTTATTTATAAAAACAAGCACTGGGTAGGATTAATGTGCTGATGTCTGGTCCATACTAGTAATAGAATTTTCCTGAAATTGTATCTCTTTATTTTCAAGACTTCTTATTTAGAATGCACATCACACATTTCCAGCCTATTGTCTTCATTTCAGATTTATTATAAAGTTCTTTCAAAATTGTTGTCTTTGTGTACTCTTCTTTAAGTTTCAATCCTGGAATTTTCATTTGGTTTAAATCATATCTAAAATATATTCTTCACTTAATGTAAGGGAACAAAATATCACTGGATTTTTGGACGATGAAAACGTGCCTATATTTTCACCTGCCAATTAAATTATGAATAGGTATGGAATAATCAGTTTGCAATTCTTTCCTTTACACATGCCTTCGCCCTAAACTTTAGCTGCAGTCATACCACTGACATGTTCAATGACAATCCGATTTTTTTGTTTGTTTGTTTTTAGGTAACTTCTTTCTTCATTTTTGTTCAGAAATATTGCTACTTAACCTTCAATATCTTTATCAGCATGTGTCTTTTCTAATCAATCCTGCATGAAATGAGCTAGATAATGTTGGTACTTATGACAGTGTTATCTCTTCTTTGTTGAATCATCATTTTCCTTCATGTCCATGTGTAGGTCCATGTGTGGGCCTGTAGGTCTACTGATTCTGTCCTCTGACTCTCCCGTCTTTATCAGGATCTGCAACTAAGAGATTGGACTCTGTGCTTCAAGATACTTTTCCCATTTGATTTTCACACCCATCAATAATATTCGAGTCACTGTGTTCTTCAATTTATGTACTAATTAGAAAAATTAGTGTTTTAATTGTCTGTGTTAAAAAACTAGTGTTTTACTATTTCTAGGAGGATTTTGTGATTCACTTGAACTTTTTATATATTTAGTATTAGTAATTTATTA
Source organism: Carollia perspicillata (assembly GCA_004027735.1). Taxonomy (NCBI): domain Eukaryota; kingdom Metazoa; phylum Chordata; class Mammalia; order Chiroptera; family Phyllostomidae; genus Carollia; species Carollia perspicillata. The sequence goes on from PVKM010011617.1 coordinate 19,892, forward strand.
CTTCTTGTTCAAAACGTTGTCAGTGTCTTACATATAATTGGAAGCCAACTGTTTTCTAAACCCTGTTTGTTTTCCCACCCTGTTGATGCTGAACAACATGTTGCAAGGCATTTTCTTGTAAAGAAAGGGCTCTCTTTACAGGTCTGACTGTCAAGCTGAGGGGTGTTCGTTTAACAGTGAACCTACTTTGCAAAAACTTGGTGCAGGTTCCTCACACACAAATACACCTCTAGGGGTCATAGCAGTTTTCATTATCTTGATTGTAGAAATGGTTTCATGGATGTAAACATACATCAAAAGTTACTAAGTTCTACACTTTAGATATACGTTATTATTGTATTACACCTGAATAAAGTTGTTTTCCAAAAAAATATAGTTACTGTATCTTTATACGAATGGGATATGGCAGGAGGTGGCAGTGTCAGCCTGAAGACCTGTCCTGATGGTACTGAGATACGGCCGAGATTTGGCAAGAAGGGCTGCTCAGCAGCAGAGAAGTCAGTCTTTAACCATGTGCACTGGCCATTGATATTCCGAATATCAGCGCCTGTGAGTTTTTAGCAGGCCACAGGGTGATAGATGTACGAAACGCAGTGTGCTTCTGTGAGAGAGAGTGTGTGTGTGCGTGTATGAGTTAGTGTGTAGCCTAGCTTGTGTGAGAAGCATTTAAGAAGCCCCTTTGGGTCTTAGTCTATGAAGAAGGTCTCTGATTCAGAGCATTTATCTTTTTATCACCAAGAACAAAAGCATTTAGTCATATTGTCAGCATAGTCACACCCTGCCTGCTCATCCTTCCTCATAGTTCCCCCCCACCTCTCCATCATATTAATCAAGGTCTTACGGAGAAGATTCGCTTTGTGAGATTTTGATTATATCACCTTCAGGTTATATACGTATGTATTAGCTGAATCGTGCTTTTAACAGTCATATTGCAAGGCTTTTCACATACTAGTCCATGGCTGCTTTTATGTTAAAAATAAAAATGGTAATTCCAGCCTTATCAGTTTTCAAAGATCATTTGTTCTTTAATCTCAAAACAAAAATGAGATTAAAAGAGGCGACTTTAAAATTGTAAAGTAAAATTTAAATGCAGGTAGAAATTTAAATATACATATTGCAAAGCATTGGTATGATAGGCAATATGAGACCAGATTATAAAACACAAGACATTTGCACACTGTTCATATTAATTTATTGTCATGAAATATATTTCTCTTAAAGTAAAGGAGACTTTTATACAGATTTTCTTGAACAACTGAAAATATTAAAATATTATGGAAATTCCATATAATACATAAACACTGTTTTTTTTAAAGATTTTCAAGAAGCAGACACTAAAAATTACTTTTGGCCCTTGCTGGTGTGGATCAGAGGTTTGAGCACCAGACTAGGAACTGGAGGGTGGCTGGGGGGTTTTCCAGTCGGGGCACCTGCCTGCTTTGCAGGACAGATCCCTGGTTGGAGGTGTGCAGGAGGCAACCGACAGAAGTGTCTCTCATGCCTTGGTGTTTCCCTCCCTCTCTTCTGTTCTGTCTCTCTCAAAATAAATAATTTAAATATTTTAAAAATAATTACTTTTAGAGGGTCAAAAATACACTTTTTAAAAAACCTGAATCTTTTCAAGTTAGTAGAAAATCAGCACACATAGTTTCAAATTACATTCATTTTCCAGAAACAGGCAATCCATTACCTATCGTCTTAACTGTCTTGCCTGTCGAGACATGTCATACTGCTTTGTAATACAAAAAAAAAATATTTCAAGTATTCACAAAGAAATAAGTACTGTTCTAAGAACTCACAAATTAATCCTGAATTGAATTGCTATTTCCTACTAATCCTATGAAATTGTAAGATTTTGAAAATGAAGTAGTTTCAACCACTAGAAAGAAAAGCATGTATCTTTTAAGGTGAACATACTTCATCTCTATAAAGATTATTTTAACCTTCCAAAAATTTTTATCATATTAAGATTAAGAAAAGACTGTGATGGTGTACCTGCAAGAGATCAGAGGCAAAAAAAAAATACTTATTTATATTTCTATTTCTGTGTTAAATAATATCTAGTTCAGTGTTTTCTTTCACATGATAAAAACAAAAAGTCATAATACTCCTCCTCCTTTTTTATTATCCCTAAAATACTTAAATGAGCCAAAATATTAACCAGATTAAGAAAAATAAAATGAATGTTCAGTTACCTAAATAGGAGTGGAAGTGACAATTAAAAATAAAAAATGTTGATGTGAAACAGAATATTAAAGGATTTAAAATGGAAGCTCTCTTTAATGTTTCTATTGTGTAGAAAACTATTTCATTTTATGCAACACTTCAATCAAACTATAGTTTTAGAGAAATTATATCAATATCAATATTTGTATCTTTCTCTTTCTCTTTGTACCTAACAAAAAGATACATTAATCATGATTTGTTTTTCTTTTATTATTATATGGATTCTTCTTTTGTTACAGAAAACAGTTATGGTAGTTACACATTATACTTTGAAAGCATTGCTTTTTTAATATGTTAAAGTTTTAAACTATCTTCTACTATTTTGATTCCTACAAAACTGTTGATGTCTGTCACAACTTTTCTCTAATTTCTTCAAATGTCTGAAAAATTTGGACTGCACAGTAAATCCTCAAGAATGGAGCCACTTGAAAGAAGTGATATAATAAGCTCATGAAAGAGCTTCCAGAAGATCCTTGGAAATGGAATCAATGTGAACCATGTATAAACTGTTATCACCAATTAACTTGCATCCTGGCTCTGGATCTTCATTTCATGTACAACATTTTCATACCAAGCTTTTGACTCTTCACTTCTTCACTCAAATTAATGTATGAAAATAAGGAGGTATATATGTGTGTATATACTTGTATGTGTGAACATACCATACACATGTAAGCATATATATATTCATAATGCTTACAAAAAGCTATCCTGCATATTCAAAGATTTAAATGAAGCACTTTAAACATTTTCTTTTGAATGTCTTCAGTGAACACACCAAGTACGTCAATAGTTTTAGTGGGATTGTTGCGGAACAGTCTCCATAGTAGGGTAGGTTGGGATGGATATCTCTCCTCAATCTACCCTAACACTATTTTCATATGTGCAATAAAAGCATTTACCTTTACCATGGAGACCTGTTGCCTTCACTCCAAAATTGTCTATGTGTCATTGCTTTGAAGAGTTTCAACATTTTCTTAGTGACCAGGCACAGGAAAGGGGGAGCTGAAGAACCACTTTATTGTACCAAGTTTTGTGACAACACATGCTTACAGACTTCACAGGCGATAGTGTGGTAAAGCAATGAAAATGCTCTATGCAAGTTTTTACCTATGCTAAAACCAAAATTAATTTAAAAGGGAGTAAAGCAAAACTTCAAGTGTTGGAAATTGCCAACCCAGTACTTGAAGCATTTTGTGTAGATCTCATAGTATGTGATAATGAGATATATAAATAAATAGATTAAATTTCACCTTAGAAGTGTCTGGAGTTTTATTTAGCACTAGTCACCATCTTTAAAGTTCGGTGCCCTCCTATTGCGAGGGATAACATTCTATTCTTTGTTCTAATGTGATGTTCTTAATAATGTACCTCATGAAGAATTTTTCTTTTTAAAATAATTTCTTGCTCACACATTCTCTTGTTTGAAATTATTAAACTTCCATTTACAAACAAACATGAAGTCATTGACAGGTATTTCAAGGGAGTGGTAAAGCAGAACCATAATGACGTCAGTTGGAACTCATTGTGTATGACCATCTGCCTTTGCTTTTTCCTATCTTTCCTGGTATTCCCATTTTGTAATTTGTTTTACTTTGTTTTCATGTTTCTTCACTTTTGTTATACTTATTGTCAGTGGACTCTACATTACCTTCCATAGGTTTCTCTTATCCCCTACTGATTAATTATTGGCATTTGTTTTTCATATAAACTGACAATGTGTTACTTAGCATGTTTTAAATATTTATTCTTGTTTATATATAAATATTGGCCAAAACACCTTTGATGACCATTATGAATGTTAGCCCATTAAATATGCAGGTGATTCATAAATAAAAAGCAAAATACAATTTGAGCTTTAAAGGATCTTCAAAATCATCTCATACACTCTTTTTACAAGTTCTGTTTCATGGTATTTTTGATGTAAGCATTTTGATTAATGTAGCCGTAGAAGCAAGACACATTGTATTTCTCTAGCTTAAAAAACTGGGTAGTAAACCCTTTGATATCTTCTGATTTTCATGGTTTACCATGGGGAAACTTGATGTCTATAGACTGCATAAATCATTGGCTGTTGTCTCATTCATAGCCACTTGGTAGCAAAATTTTTGCCTCAGTTTGTGGCAACAAAAGTAATAAAAGAACAAATATTAATATTCATATGTAGAGCAAACTGTGTACTGGCATATTATCTAGCTCCTAGCATGCCAATATGTTTAATTTATTTGAAGAAATAATTTTATTTCAAGTTTAATTTTGTGTACAGAATCAAAGCATTTACATGCATCATTGTTACTAAAAATCAAAATATACGAGGTCTGTCTGGAAAAAGTCCAACAGTCGTCAATATAATGAGAGTGCTTTGTGTAACACTGATGTAACCTGGCAGCCAAGGAGAGTGGACTGGAATGTGCAGGCATGAACAATGACATCTAACTGTACTAGTGGGTAGGCGGCAGCTAAAGACAACTTGTGATTGGAAGTTTCGTCACAACGAAGTGCCTGTCATGCATCACATCTCCTGTAGATGTTTCTGGCAAAACACCAAATCACCCAGGTGACTTGGCCCCACTACAGCCCAGATTTGGCACTCTGCGACTTCTGGCTTTTCCCCAAACTGAAATCACCTTTGAAAGGGAAGAGATTCAAACCATCAATAAGATTCAAGAAAATGTGACGGGACAGCTGATGGTGACTGGGAGAACTGTGTGAGGTCCCAAGGTGCCTATTTTCTAGGACACTGAGGCATCATTGTCCTATGTACAATGTGTCTGTATCTTGTATCTTCTTCAATAACTGTCTTTAGTTTTCATATTTCATGGCTGGATACCTTCTGGACAGACCTCATATATTTACTGAAGCAAACCAATTTTTCTATTTTTAATACAATTGAAAATCTATTAGTGCAGCAATCAAGTGAACATTATATGTAGGGCATTGTTCAGAGATCAGCAAACAGAAATTGAGAGATTATCCCTGAATATACGTACAATGTAAAATGCCAGTTTGCGCTAAAATAATGTTTACCTTGTGAATAAGATATAACATCGTGACCTGGTCATTAGCAAGAATTAGAACAAGACAGTCCATTGACTGCACATCAATATATCTATACCTTGGTTTTGCTCCAAATTTTGAGAAATAATTCATTTAAGTACTTATATGTGTTGTATATCTGTGCCATAATTGCTACAAAGAAGCTACCAGAAATATTTAAATATATTGTGTGCAGTTCTTTTAAACATAGTTCAGAAATATTTGGCTGTCACGACTGGTTATTGCAACACAAATCATGTGTTGGCCTATAGCTGTTTAAATCCCTAGCTGCTGTATGTCCTAGAAATTAAATTATATTTTTCTTTTTCTACACACCACAGAATTTGAGGCTGATCTCTGAGGTTAAACCACTTTTTTGACCTCAAAGATCTTTCAAGAAGTATTCATAAGAAGCTGTCTCTGGAGCATTCCACTTTAAGGTAAAGAATGATCAGAACTGTATGGCTTCTGAAAAATAAAAAAGAAAGAAAAGGTTTAGCTGATAGAATCTACGTTCACAAGAATAAGATTCCTTTTACCAACTGTTTGTCTTTTGTTCATTTTTTAAATTTGTAATAATTTCTGAATGTCTTACCAAAATAAAATAATAGGAATAGCCTATAACACTTTAATACTCTGGAAAGATATGTGATGGTATTGGCATAGGTAGCTAGTTAGTATCAACAATGAAAGAGAGAAAATTTAATCAGACATTAAGCCTGATCTGCGAGGGAGCTGATACCGATGGATGGTAAACCACATTCATTAGGAAGCCACAGCATCCACAGGCTCCCAGGGGGTTTTCACAGCCTCCCTCAAGGGAAGAATCTGCTACCATTCGCTGGCAGTGAGGACCAAGAGGGAGGGATAAAACAGCAATAACAATCCCATTGTTAGGTGCCTGTGCAGTGGAAGCCAAGATGGTGAAGGGGGTGGTAGGCACAAGTACAGCAGAAAGCAGACAATGTTGCAAAGCTTTGGGGCATGTGCAGTGGGAGTGTGGTGGGACATAGTGGGCAGAGCCTAGCCTGGGTAAATCTGGCTAAAGGATCCGATTGGATAAGAGCACAGAACCCCAGAAGGTCCAGAAAAGGGGTTAGTTGGGGGGAAGGCCCAGCAGAAGCCTGCAAAGAATTAGGAAGAAGGTTGGATTGTTTGCAAGACAGCCTGCTCATCCCTGAAAGACAAGAAAATACAGAGAGGATTATCAGGAATCTCAGGGCAGTTGCAGTTAGAACCTGCCTGCCCTCTGCGTCCCAGGGGGTATGTTGTTCCCCTTCACCCCAATAACTCATGCCACTAAGCGTAAACTCCTCCCACGTATGTGCCCTTTGAAATTCCTTTCTCACACCACCACAAAAAACAATTTTCACCAAAACAATTGTACTTAATGTATTAACCATAGTTTTTAGAAGAAATGTCTCTCTCCTACTTACGATTTTCATGAAAAAAAAAGCTTTTATTTAAATACCCATGAGTTTGAGTCCCAGCATTCACTTCTCTGGGGCAAAGATGATGTGAGTTTTTTGTTAAGCGAAGAACAGTGTTTCTTTACATTTTTAATTGGTTAGAATTAACTTATGTCCTGAAAATAGGGTCAGTTTGTCTCTTTATCCTTTTATCCTCCTGAGATACATGTGGGAAGAGGTTTTTTGTTGTTGTTTTATGAAAAGCTATGAAGGCATTTATTGGAGTTTATTCCTTCCTAAAGTGCCCTTTTGTTTAACACAGGTCTGTTATAATCAAAATCACTTGTAATAGAAAAACACTGATGTAGCAAATGTCTGAACTGCTTAATGACATAGGAAACAATGTCCTATAACAACAAAAAAATAATCTATCTAAATCTATGTAACCTAGTGTAATAGGATGTTGAAATAAAAATCATTATTAAAACTCTTAAAGCTAGGCTAGGTTATAGTAACCGAATATAAAAGGCCACTTTTCAACTTCTCTTTCAGTCATAGCCATATACACAGGGTCTAATCACAGGAGTAAATGAAGGACAGGAATGGTGTAGGTCCTGGGAAGAGTCCTTAAAACAAGAGGACATGCTTTTTCTTTCTTTTCTCCTTACTGCTGGACTTCCAGATGCTTGCGGCTCAGAAGTCCTCATGTGGCTAAAGAGCCCAACTGTATTTTTGAGGTGTCACACAGGCAGTCATTTTCAGATTCAGATGTCATTATGGACCAAGCTAATGACATGCAGATGACGCGGTAGAGAGCTTGAAGAAACGTAGGCCTTTTTTGAGTCATACAGACTGACCAGTGACCTTGTGACATTTTACAAGAGCTATACTGCAGGTTTAAACCATCGTTTAATGCTTCTGGGGCATTGGAGCAGTCGCTACATTTTCTCCCAGACCAGAGTCCTTGGTAAACTTTCCAATCAGCCATCCTCTCTCCCTCTGTCTCTCATCCCTCCTCCTTTGCCTCTTCTACCTCAGAGTTCTTTAACCATAACACGTAGGGGTTTTTGGTGGTTGTTGTTGTTATGTCTTCTATATTTTCTCCCTTTCAAGATTTTCTAGTTGAGTGAATAATCTGGAAATGTTTGCAAACAACCCTCGACTATTCTTGTTACCACTTCATATCCCTCAAAAGTGTTAATTCACGTCTTTGAAAATAATTTAAAAAGCTAATTTTAGTGAATTTATTATCAGCTAGAGATTATAATATTTATTTATTTGTTTGTTTGTTTGTTTGTTTGTTTGTTTGTTTATTTATTTCCTAGATAACATCACAACATTTAAATGGCCCTTCTGTTCACTAACATTAAAGGTCATATTAAACAGTGTGAAGTTTCAGACAAAGTGGGTTCTATTAGTAGCAAACAGTTAAATACCTGTCAAAGTTCAGCATGAAAGGTGGCTGTCCCTCCTGCCATGTGCAAATCAATAACTTTTCAATGTTGAATGTCTTGTGAAAATACATTATCATTTGACTTTTACCTCAGTATCCAGTTTTCACGCTCCACACCTGCACTGCTGACTGGTGCGGAGTGAGAAGTCCAGGAGAGCAGGTCCCCGCTGATGGCCGAAGCCACAGGAGGAGCATTCAGTTTACTGTGACCAAGCAGGCAGTTCTAACATAAACAGCTCCCAGCTATACTTTGGAAGGGACAGTTTCCTGACGAGGCTCTGTAGAAACCCCTCTGGCAAGAGGTTATGTCTTTTACAAATCTGCCAGCTACTTTCTATGAGCTTCAGTTCTTCTTTATGACCATGCTGGAGGAGAGGAGCGGCCAGGTGTGTACCCAGTGGTCCCCAAAGTGAGCATCCTGATACAGATGATCGCCTAAGAGCTTTGGGTGTTCTTTCCCTTCAGCTGGCTGCTTGCTGTCTTAAATCTTTTTTCCAAACCATTCCGTATTCATTTTGATAAAAATACTCTGTGTGAAGTGTGTTTGACAGTGTTCATTATTAATTAAACTAGTAATTGACAAAAGGTACTGCCCACTCTCTAGGAAGAACTCAGAAATCGGTAAGAAAATTAAAATTTCCAGTATCTAAATAGTGCCATTGGATAGATGGTTTTACTCACAGTGCACTACAATTATGAGTTTTCAATAATTATTTTTAAATTTTCTAAGTATTAACTTGAGACTATAATGATTTTTTAAATTCTAGTTCAAATAGCACTGTGTGTATAAAATGTCAAGTCGTATTTCAGATTGCTGAAATAAATTTATAAATTTGTGCTTTCCTGTAATTCTTCATCTTCACTGATGGCATCACAGATTTTTATTTCTTCATAGACCCACTTACCAAACTGAACTTTGCCATTGAAAAGGCTGTTAAGAAACAATGTCAAAAATTCATCAATGTGTTTCATAGACTCGATTAGGTCTAAATTCCAAAAGCTGGTGTTGTTATTTTTGAAAACTTCACTTACATATTATAATGAGAGAAATAAATTAATTTGCACATATTCTATGGACTTAATTTACTCATTTGTATTTCTTTTGTCTCTAGGAAACTCAAAGCTACCCTACCTTCTTGTATTTTGCTGACATTCAGAAATTCATGATGTGAGTATTGAACTCTATCCTTATCCCTAATCAATTTTATAGTTTAACTTTATATCCCTTCCTTATTTTTATTTAAGCATTTTCTTGTTTTGTATTAAATTATAGCACACATAGTAACATGCATTTTGATACGACATTATAATTTTTTTCTTTCAAATCAGGGGTAAAGCAAATGAACATGCAATCAATCAATAAACCCTAGTCAAGAGACCTTTCTTTCCTACAGATCAGCACTGTGGTTTCTATTTCTCCCTACATGTGTTGGCATTCATAAAACAAACTCTAAATGCAACAGGCGATGTAGAATTACCTGTATGACACCCTCAATAACCCTCTTTGTTACTACCACCAGGGTCCCACAGGCTTTATTTTTTAACACCATCCAACTGTTTTTAAATGCCCATATATAGAGAAATTTTGCCTCCTTGTTTCCTTCTATACCTACAATATTTCTTCCACTTGTCTTTATCTTCCAAAGATAAGCCTCCTTTAAGGCTTAGTGTGGACATTGCCTTCTCCACTAAAAATGTCCTTGACCTTCTCCTGAGTTAACTTTCTTGAGTACATTGAGAATTTTTCTGCAGTGATTTTACCCCTGTGTCTTCTGAACTTTCACATTACCAGGTACTTAAATATTGACTTCCCCCCGGTCTCATCACTATTACTTAAAATAATCAGGCTTTTAAAAAATGTTCCTGCCTTTTTCTACCTGCTGTTTCCATTTAGAAGGTGTTTCCATTCTCTGTGCTTTCCTCCCTCTCAATTACCATCTCATCTCCTCCAAGTCCCATTTTTCAATGTCTGAGATCCTACTGACCCTTTAGTCCTGGGAACCACTACAGTCATTACTGGTTATGCCACTCATCTGGTGTTTTGCACACACTGCGTGTGACTGTTGTTAAGTGTTGTTAATTGCTGTAAAAGCATGTTTTGCATCTTCAAGTAGTTGAAAACTTTAAAGCACTGGCAAGCACTGTCTCTTAATCAAAAACTTTAAAACCCTGGCTTTTCATCAGAATTGATCTGTGGATGTTCTGCAGATCTAAGAATCTTTTACATTATATATAAGAAAATGTCTATATGTACATTTATATATGCACTTTCTTTTGCAAAGGAACATTGTTTAAAAAATCTTTGTCATCTTAACAATGGCATCCATGTCTAAAATCCATCCATCTAAATGCTTAAGAATCATGGTTTGCAGTTTTCTACCTCCATCAAGCACCCAAATGGGATATACTTACTAAATATCTGTGATTAATCCCCCAATCCCCAGAATCTCAGTTTGGTCCCTTAGGGAACCACAAGCTAAGAGTGAAGAAAAACCAGGGATAGACCAAGACTAACAAAAATATAGTAAAATCAGGAGTTATTTCAAATCCATTTTCCTTGTCTCCTATTGCATTTAATTAATTGTATTATTATTTTTATCACAAGATATACGGTACAATATATATGTAATATAGATCAAGATATAGAAATATTGCCTGTACCCCAAAAATCCCTTGGAAGGCTTTCTAGAAATTTCCTTTTTTTCTCCCAGAGGTAATATTTATTTTAAGTTTAGACACATTAATGTAGAAATAAATACAAATTGAGATATGCTATGATCATGGATAAGAAGATTTCTGTTGGGATGTAATTCTTCATTGATCTCTTATGTTTCTGTGTGTTTTTCATGTGAAGTCCCACCTTTCTGAAATAGCTTTTCAAGGGTGTTTGTATCATAAACAGCCTTGGAAGACAGAGATCACCTCCCACCCAAGCAAAGGGAAAGATTGTTTGCTGCCCACTGTAATAAAGATAACATCTCCCTCTTGAGCAAAGGATAGTTGGGCTTATTGTTGACTAAACAAATATTTCATACACAAGCATTTGTGGAATTGTAGCAGGCTAATTTGATAGTTTACTATAAAATAAAATTTCAGAACCATTGCAATTCTTGAAAATTCCACCTCATAAAGCTATGACTTTTTAATAAATTTTTATGTATATATAATATAATTCCAATCATATCATCAAGTACTTTGGTTGAACAAATGTATTCATATATAGTATAATATACCTATATAATTTACATATCTATTAAAAACAGGAGTAGGCAAAGTGTTTCTGAAGAAAACAGTTGAAGGTTATCATCCACGAATTATCATAACTTTTATACAGTTGAAGAGATGAAAACAATGTGTAATTGTTGCAGAAACTGGAAAACAGACATTGGAATATAAAAGAGGACTCTCCGTAGATTCATACTTGTATGGACACTTGATATGTGGAAGATCTGTTGTGACAGATAAATGGGAAGGAACAGACTTTTTAGCAAATTGGGATAATACAACTTCATATCAACAGGAAGATGAGATTGGTAAACATATAGTGATTTAAACCTCTTTATTTATCCATACATATGTACATATATACAACCTCTCTATACATAAATGTGTGTATAAGTATACATTAGATGCAATTCAAATGAATAAGGACAAAAAAAAAAGAAAAGGGAGAGAAAGCCTTCAATAGAAGGCTTTGGACCAGCATATTTGCTGGTCAAGGGCCAAAAACATACCAGACAGGATTCAATGCTAATATAATTTTTAAAAATCTGTGTAGAACAAATGTTGTGAGTTACACCACATAGAGTATAAACCGGCACAGTGACTTTGGGAAATCGTTCGGTGCTGTTGAAAAACCAACATGATATGATGCAGCAATTCCAGTTCAAGATAGTCCCTTGAAGAAACTAGCTGTGCTGCAGATATGCACCAAGGTGTCAAAACTGTTTATAACAGCATTGCTTATAAAAGCCCCGAACTGAAAATAACTCAAATTTCCATCAACAGCAGCACTGAAAAAGAAATTGGTATATATAAGGTAATATTTTAAACCAATGAAACTGAACAAAATACAGCTACATACAATATGAAGGTATCTCCAAATATATGTTCGAGAGAATAAAGCAAGTGCAGAATACATAATAGACAAGTTCACATATATAAAGCAGAAATAAGCCGCAAGTAAATGCTGTTATTTCCCATATGTTTGTACATGTTTTATGTAAGTGCATACACAAATGTTTAAATATGATAAATATTTGCAACACTGGTCAAAACCGCTAGAATAGAAATGCCATTGCCAAAGATAAATGTCACTGTTGGACATATTTGTTTTACTTCTGATCTCAAAGAAAAGGTTCATGTCACAATACATATGATGTTTGTTAAAGGCTTTTGCAAATAACTCTTTCAGGTTGTGGAAATTCACTTATATTTCTAATTTGCTAGGAGTATTTTTATTCATGAATATATATTGCAGTTAATCAAAAGCCTTTCTGCATTCCAGGTGACAGATGTGATATTTTTCTCCAGCTATATCTGAGATGTATTACAATAATTGATTTTGTAATGTAAAAATCAATCCAGTGTTACTGGAATTAAACCAACTAGCTATGATTTATTTTCTATCGGGTTGCTAAAATTTTACTTAAGATTTCCATTTATATTCTTGAATTAGAGTTGCCTATAATTTGCTGTCCTATATTGTCCTGACAGTTATTGACATGATAGTTATATAAGCCTCATAAAATGATTAGTAATATATTCCCTATTTTCTATATTCAGCAAGAGTTTATATGCTAGGTATCTTGTTTTCTTTTATCAATTTTATAGCTTGCAGACACAGTTTTTGTGAGCCTAGAATTTTCTTTGTGGTAAAAGCTTTTAATGTTACTATTCCTGTATTAAATTAAATGTTTACAATTGAATTATTTATTATTTTATAATTGAATAAACATATTTTAATTACAG
>PVKM010011618.1:0-32960 GCA_004027735.1 Carollia perspicillata
ATGCAGCATGCCATCAACAGGTGACTGGACCAGCCAACTTGGTCGATGGAGATAGCAGTTGAGGCTGAGACTCTCAGCTAGCACAGCTGTGGAAATATCCCATGTAAACAAGGTCACATCAGACCCATATTTTCTGCCAATACGCATTGCCTCAGTAAATTGGTCCAAGAGCCATCTTGCTCTGGCCTTTTTCCAACCCAGTGATGAATCCCTTTATCAAAATCACTGTCAGGTAAATGTTGTAAGACCTTGACTAGGGTATTCCTTAAACTTTAAGAGATGGAACACTTTGTAATGTATTTTCAAATTGAAAGTCGCTTATCCTCTTAGCAAGCCAAGAAGGTTTATGAACCAAATGCATGCTAAGAAATACTTTGAAAAGAACCAGTTAGGGTTTAGATGGAAAGTCTCAATGTAGTGGATTGTGGTGTACTCCAAATTCTATCTAAAATAGGTTTTCAGAATTAGAGGTTCCGGGTCCTATTTACTCAGGAAAAAAAAAAGTGAAGCTAAGTACTAGAAATGGGATGCAGTAAAACTCTAGGATTTCATCCAACCATTGCTTGGAAATGAAAATTCCCTAATGGGAATAGGTCTTTGAAATAGGACATCTGGGTTTTACTAAGTGGGTAATTAAAAGTTTGAAATCTTGCCTGGAAAATGGGACAAAAGCTCAAATTACCAAGTTAGGTGAGACGTTCCCCATTGCCTTTATCATAGGAATGGTGGGGGTCCAGGATTGCACAGAGCAAGGCAGAGAATGTATACAGCTTGAACCACCCAAGGATAAAGCGGACTTTGGAATCTGCTTTCTAGAGGATATCTGTCAGAAAATATGCTATACTTCCTGCAGCTGATGAAACACCCTGTGTTCCAAGAGCAGTATTTAGTGACTAGTGCTCAGCCAGGTACATCGTCATTCTCAAAGGTCCTTTGACCCTTTCCTTACTCATGACCGAGATAGACTTGGGCTTTCCAGGGGAATGGCCAGGCATGAGTTCATAAGGAAAGTCACAATGTAGTAGCTCACCTGAGTCACCTCCTAAAGTTTGTAGATGAACCTCAGATGCTCAAATTAAAGCAGAAACAGTCTGGCTGAGCTTTATTCTGAGAATATATAAGATGATAGGGTAGAATACTGAATCTAGATGAGAATCTGCTTAACTAAAGACTTTGAGTGATCATCCCAGACCAACCCATATAGAACTTCTCCCTGTATTATAAATAACTTGGTTGATTTTTCTGTGACACTTCTGTTTAAAGAACATTGCATAGAGCCTCTAGCTGGGTTGAGGGATTAGTAATAATGACACAGACAAATTCTTAGGGAAAGTTGTTACAGTATCATCATGTTCCCGAAAGTTCCTCGTAGCAATGACATTTGACACAGCAGGTTACGCCATTCATTGGGACAGTTTATAATATCATCTGACAGTTAACATTAGTATTTTTAGGGTCTTTCTATCACAGTCCTCCAGGAGGTCACGAAGACGCATTGTTCAAAACTTGAAATATATCACTCCTCCCACAATTTTGTAAAATAGTAGAAAAAGTGTACAGTATAATATTATGCTAGAAATCTGAGCATTGTGTCACACTAAGAAAATGTTTAGTTAGTTAGTGAGTGTAAATTAGTTTAACTTGGCACCCAAAGTAAGAATTTCTTGAGGCTAAATGCTAATGCACGACATTAGCGCTTCACAATTAGAATGTAGAAATGCTTGACATTTGTTCTAATGTTGTAGGTCTTCTAGGAAAAAAATATTTTAGACAATCAAGTCTGTTTCAATCTTATAGTAAATTCAGGAAATGTTTTTTTCTTCTCACCAGACACTGAAAGGGATGCCTGCAGACTGAAAGAATAGATTAGGTTACAAGGTAGGAGGGATTTCCAAGTGCGATCCTGTCTGTTCCACTGTTTGTGACATTGAGCAATGAGCTGGAGCTCTCTAGGTGTCAGTTTTTCCTTGTACAGAAATAATGATATGGCTGTTTTGTTTCAGTAGTATTCAAGTCTTGATTACAATGTTGTTCAATATTTTACAAAAGGCAGTTAAATGAACAAACCATATCTTAAGGCCAAGGCCACAATTTCCCCTTCAACCATTTGCCTACCTTTGCCTGATGCCCTAATCCCATTTTTAGGCCAAAAGATACTGGAGGTAGTTAAGCAAGACTAAACATCTCTTTCTTTGCATTCAGGTTTATCAGAACTCCAAATGTCCCACCAGCTAGGATTTGGCAATTGATCTGGCACCTCACTGGAACATATGTGAACTCAAACCTTAACCTAGGCCATGTAAACGGAGGACAGGATGATAGAAAGGTGGTGTGCCCACCTGCTTTGCAAATGCTGTGGATACGAAATTTACTGGGCGCCCACCTCCTCGGTGATGCCGGTGGGCATTGTGTCCTCAGACCTTGTGTCTATTACCCCACCACTATCACACCATGACCACCAGCACTCAACCCCATCACTTGGTAGCCTGCTGGCCTTCTCTATAGGTCTAGTGGATCACAAGTCTTCAGGTCAAGAGCAGAGAGGCCAGTGACCCTTGCCTTAGAGCTATTGGCTGGCTGAGCCAAGACGATATTATTTTGTGTCCTTTTTGCATTAACTTTAATTCATATACTCATATGCCCACACTTTCCTTAAATATAAAACAGAGGAGAAAATGAAAGAACAGGGAGTAGAAAATGAGATCTTATAATTTCAAATTGAATTATTTTAATGTTATGTCTTAGCCACCACCTCAGATGGGTCTTGATGATAAAGCCTTTTAGCAAAGCTAGAATAAAAACTGTGAACTAAGTCCATTCCTTTGCTTATTATGATTTTTGCTTGAATAAATCAACATGTAGCTTTTGTATCCAGTTTCACAACTCTTGCATAATTTCTGACTCTGGATTTCTTCAAAATTCTTATTATAAAAACAATCAATATTATAATAGAATAAAAATGGTGCTACCTTTTTCCTCTGTTGAAGGTATCAAAGATGAGAAAAAACATTTTATTTTAAGAAAAGTAATCAAAACATAAATCCGTAATACATGCTAAAACTTGACCTAACTAAACACTGAACATGACATCTTGAAATAAATATCCTGATAAACTGTATGATATGTGAAAAAATTACAAAAACTCATAATTTGTCTCATAAAGATAAATGCTGAGGTCTAGATATCATGTTGGGATTTAAAGGTTTCGGAGTTGAACCATGGCATAAAATGCAAAGAAAGTACAAATAAACCTAAGGATTTTTTTCCAATTATCACTAATACAATGACTAAATAAAATAATCACAAAATGTCACAGCATGAAATAAAGTCCCAGCATGCACAAATAACCTAAATGAGCTTAAGACCTCTGAGAAGCCCCTCATCCTACTGTGAAATCCCTGGTGAACTGTGGCTGTAACCAACCCCCCAAGCCCAGTTCTGAACATGACAATAAGCATGCTGAAGACTGGGTGGTACTTCACGAGTTTACCTCATAATTTAAAGTCCTTGAGGAAACTCAAAAGAAAGGCTAGAACCCCATTCTTCATAGTTCACAAAGGGTGGCTTTTGCTTTTTCTCTGCTTTTATTCGTGGGAAATTCCCAGAAATACCCATGGCTCTCTCTCTGCTTGTGCACCTGCAGCCTGTATAACCACGAAAACTCTGCAAAGATCCCCGGGGAGTTCTCTCTGAAGAGTTTGCCCAGGCCACAAATTCTCTTTTGTGCTTCTGTAAATATCAGGACCAGGTAAACATGAAGAAACAAAAAAAGTCACCAGCATAGTAAAAGGATGTTAATGAGGAAAAACAGGCTGGAATTTAGAAGAGGGAAGTTTTAGTCTAAATATCAAGGGAGAAAAAAGAATTTACTGATAATAAACCCACTGGATTAGAATATTGAATGATTTTTAAAAGAAATAATAATCTCAAAAACATTTCAAACTGAATATTTACCAAAAAAAATAGAAGACCTTTAAAAATGCCAGGGCTGCGACAGCTCCTAGAGGAGAATGCAGCTATTGTTAATATGCTACCAATACTTTTATAATTCAGCACTTTCTGGGACATTCCTTGAAACTACAAATAACTAATATTTACAGTTTGCCATCATTCTAAGCACTTTAGATACATTAACTTGAGTTACCCTCACAACAACCCTATACAGTAATAATTACTGTCGTTATCTTCATTTTTACAGATGAGGAACTTGAGGCCCCTGAGACGCCGAGAAGCTAAGTGACTTGCCCAAAGTCACCCAGCAACTGAGCAGTGGAAATATTCATGCCTACCCTTATGCAAAGATTTGCATAATAAATATCTTGGTTTAAAACATCAAGCTATTATATTGTTAATTCAGCCTTCAGCAATTTTTATCCTTATACATGGTCAAATGAAACAAAATTATAAAATAGGCGAAATTTGTTCTACTCTGTACCTTTCTATGTTCCTTCCAAGCCCAGTGTCTCCTTAGAGATCTCCTCCCACACCCCTTAGCAACTACTATTCTCTCTTTTTTTTAACCTCTCCTCCTAACAAAACCGGCTGTCCATTGCAATAATGAGTTAATAAACCTATTCCAAGTGACCAGAGCCTCCTTGACTATATCAGTGCTCAATAAGTATTTATTGAGTAATTATTGAATAGTAAGACATCGCCTTCCCCAAAGAGTGTCTTATTGACTTTCTAGCACCAAAAGTTCTAGGATTCAGCAGCTGATGAACTTCACACTTTCACACTGGTACCTGCATAACTAAAATAAGAACGTCATGCAGTTTGCAAGGCTAACCTCACTGCCTAAACTCAAGTTAGTTGTAATTATAAAGCCAGGGAGAGAAAGAGGTAGGAAAAGGGTGTGGACAGTATTGCAGAAGATTAAACAAAGATTAACACATCCTTTCAATAGGAGTGGGGGCAGAGGCAGTGTCTGGGGCAGGGGGTGGAAAGAGTGAGAAAAGAATTCTGCACAGTGGAATCGCAACATCACAGCATTCCTGGAGAACCAAGAGCCAGCACAGCAGGGAACATCTGCCAATTGCTTTCCAGTGAAGGAGAATCATTCTTCCAGTAAGAAAATAGTGATGAAGTATCATCTTAGACAGGAATAAAACTGTATTTTTACAGTGCCAACATCAGGCTTATTTTTTAAATACTCCCTCAACATTTGTATGTGAGGAGAGAGGGGGAGAAGCAGGGATGTAGTTCCTAGCATTAAAGCATATTGGAAAAATAGTTCCATCATACATATGCCTAATTTAAAATACAGAAATTGTATTAGGTTGAGCCATATAAAGATGCCATTTTTATAAATCAAAAATGGTCAAAGAGAGGCAATTTCATATGGTTCAACCTAAAAGAATATGTCATACTAATCAATATGTGGCTGCAAATTCCAATAATATTTAATATTTGTAAGTCATGTTTTGGTAACAAAATGACTTTCCTGTGGTCACGCAGCTGGCAATTGGAAAGTCTTCTGCCTTTGCTACAGCATTTACTCATTCAGCCAATACATGTGAATGTAACCATGTAACATGCGTGGTGCTGACGGTCATTTTCAATATGGAGGAATCACCTGCTACTTCTTGCCCAACTGTTGACCCACAAGAGCAATCAACTGAGAAGTCCTGAGTTTGTCCAGTGTGAGTGAGACCAAAATTGTAGGAGGGACAGGTGGTGACAAGAAATGACAAGGAGTTGCAGATAAATGAGACTGATCTTCCTTTTGTTTAATGGAAACAAATGTGTCTATTAGATACCAGGACAAGCTGAGAGAGGGAGCCAGCCTGTGCGTAGCAGCTTTTAAAAAGCCCATCCAGTCGTGTCTTTAGGCCCAGACTACTCTGCTGCAAAAGGCCTGCCCTGGACGTAATGGTAACGCCGGGCTGGGAACAAGTCTTTCTAGGCCGATGGATGGGGCCCTGCACCGGCAGCGTCAGCATCCTGGGTGTTTGTTAGAAATGCACATTCAGAACTGCCTCGCCCCGACCTGCTGAATCAGAAACTCTTCCAGATTCTCCAGAGACCTGAGTTTTAACAAGCCCTCCAGGTGCTTTGCTGACACAAAAGTTTGAGGAACACTGTTTTCGGGAAAATGAGGGATCATGCCAAAGGTTAAGAAGGTTAAGAGAGGCAGAAACCTAAGGGAAGCAAAAGAATGCAGGCAGCCCAGTCAGAAATACAAATCCTGCTGAATTTCCCACCTTCATACAAAAACATAAAGTTCCCTGTCAGTGGGCGAGTCAATGAAAAATTAAAATTTGAATAATAGCAACACTAACACTTACTGAGGGCTTGTTATGTCCCTGCTTTGTACTTTACATGGGTTTCATTTACTCCAGAAACAACCTTATAGAGTAACTGTCTAACAGGTAAAGAAGTGAGAAGTGAAATGCCTAATAGGTTAAATAACTTCCCATTTTCTACGGATCTAGCAAGTCATGGAACTGATTCAGTGAGGCAGTCTGATTCCCCTCAGCTACGCACTGTTTTTCACAGGACGTCCTCGTGCACCGTAGCTCTCATTGCCAGTATGAAAACAAGCCCATTCTCTATACATTTTTCAATCAAAATACTGTCATTCCCGTAACAAGGTGAGAGAAATGAAGAAGGTATACTCTCCTTGCTGAGTTTCCACCCCAACCAAATACTTTTTAGTTTGGGGGAAAAAGCATCCATCGGAGAATAAAGGATGTAGCACCACCTAGTGGATAAATGTCTCCATTTATTTCAATAGGCATTTCAGTGGCGCGAAGACCACAGTCAAGAAAACAGAAGCTACTCCTGACAAATCACTGCAAAGCTAGCAAACCCAGCTGCGAGAGAAGACTTGGTTCAAGAAGCAGGCTCAACTATATTACTCTCTGGTCAGGACCCTATCCTGCGAGCTGTCTGAGCAACAGCGCATTTTGGAGTAACACAGGAGAGGACATGCCCAGCTAGGAACCCTGTTATCCTCTCAATCTCTCTGTACATGGCTTTTTGCACCTGTAAATACTGAGAATGCCACATGACTTCTCTAGGACTTGCCGGTTGGAATAGCAAAGCAGGATTATGCTTGTAGATAGCAAATGCTAATTCTGCTTAACGACAACAAACCCCTATTAGGTCTCATTAAACGAGACCCACCTATCATTCCCTGCACTCACTTCTAAGGAAAGGAGTACAAGAGGGCAGGTTATTATATGGGACACAGGACGGTGAAGCAGTTTTCCTTAGTTCATTTGGTGTCAGGAAGATCAAAATGACAGATTGTACTGGGTTTAATCTGACTCTAGATCCAGATAGAGAAAGTGAGCCACTCTGGCATGTGCTCCAGAGGTTGTTCGAGTTACTGAGGGAAAAATTTCACCTTCCTGTGCGTCTGTGCTCTGCCCCAAACGTAAAACATTGCAATCTTCTTTTCCAAGCCACCCCCACAGGAGCATTTTCCAACGTGTAGGAAATATTTGCTATATGGCAATGAGGTTCTACGCCCATTCCAACTTAGGAGACCCTGGGTTAAACAAAACAAAGCCTGCTGACTGAATCTAGAGGGTTTTTTTCTACACTGTTCAGATGATGTAACTCCAAAGGAACAGTGTGGACCACTTCATGCCTTAAGGTATTTGATCAAGGACCTCTTTCTTTTTCTTTCTTTCTTTTCCTTCCTTCCTTCCTTCCTTCCTTTCTTTTTTTTTGGCAACACCCCATGGGACTGACAATTGGCTGGGTAGTGTGCTTGCCACAAAGCCTGCTCTCTTAGTGCAAATGTTAAAATAAGGTCCCCAAACAGGCCATCCCAGTCAGCCTGATATCTCCAATAACTGTATTTAGGGTATTCAAACTTCCAAAATATCATGTCTTTGGGGGACAGCAAAATAGCCATTGTTATCTTCCAGTACAGGTAGTTGCTACTTAATGGCTAGCTCCACCAACCTAGGGAACTGAGATCCCTTCCTGGCCTCTGGACAGGAGAGAGCACTCTCTCATCCACCTCCTTCTCATCACGCCTCTCTAAGTCAGTCCAGCCCACTGCCTCTCGGCCCCTCCATGGTTCTGGATGCTCCCTCCTGTCTCTGAGTCCCATTCTTCCCTTCATCAATTAAGGGTGCAGTCTGCAGTTGGGCCAAAAGAGGCTCTTGGAATTCTAGGAAACATGACACAGTCTCTGCTCTCCAGGAACTTAGATTCTTATCTCCGAGATTGCACTTATCTGTTCAGCTGCAGGCTCTATTCTCCAATGTTAAGGGCTGGACATGATTGGTGGGGTTCTCCTGACCCCTGAGAGCACCCCAGGGGCCCTTCAGTGGCTCTGCACTGGGTTGTTCCCTGCTTTCTGACACACCTGCAACTGTCACTTCTGCCCTGGCTTTTTCTCTGAGCTGGGCTGGGGCCAATGCTGGAGCCATGCTTGGTGATTTTTGCTGTTTTCCATTTCATTGCTGTGGCATTTGCTTCTGTCTCCTAGAAATGGTAGACACTGCTCCTTCTTTCCTTCCTTCCTTCCTTCCTTCCTTCCTTCCTTCCTTCCTTCCTTCCTTCCTTCCTTCCTTCCTTCCTTCCTTTCTAAAACAGGTTTCAGAGACAGAGGCAGAGAGACAGAGACCCCAGTTACCTGCACGCTCTCAGTTTTCTCTTCCATTCTGAAAAGCCAGGAAACAAGAAAAGCCTGCTGTCTTACGTCCTGCCTGCCAGCCACCAGCTGCCGACCTGCAGGTCCTACTCTGCAGACCCACTTCAGTCACAGAGTTTTTACTTATCCTTGCTTCTCTCCCTCTTCACACCCAGGCAGGATTTCCTTTTATTGCTCTAATTTGACCTAAAAATGCACCTCTCTCAAAATCACACCCAGAGAGGGAAGGAAGTCTGTTCTTTCCTTGGTTCTGAGCTGCATTGTAGGTTTTCCCCAGGCTCAGAACACAGGGTTGTTAATGTGACTGGGCTTCCTGGGACAGATCTGCCCTTTATAACCTCACCTCCAGGGCAAGGGCAGTGCCCAGAGCACAGACTCAGGCACCAGGGAAAGCACCTTATTCAGTGACTAAAGGGTAAGTTCAAGGCTACCCTGCCTTCTCATCCATAAACTTGGCAAAATGAAAGTTTATGAGTTGGGGATTTCTTCTATTTAGGCATTGACTGAATGATTCTCTAAACTCACAGAAAATAAAAGATTTAGGGCTGTGTGAAAGTAAACCTTGTTATACAGGATTTCAAATGTGAGATGGGGGAAGGGAGGCAAACCAGAGTTCCCAGGTGAGAGGTGGCAGAGAGCCCCTCGCCAGAGAGCACGGAGCCTGATCTCTAACATCTTGCCCCTCAGAAGGCTTGGCCATTCTGCTCTGTTGGAATAATGGAAAGTGCCAGCTTCACACCTTGCTTTGAAAGGATGCCGACACCTGTCTGAGATCATCGGGGTGAAAAAAAGAAAAGCTCCTTTTACATTCCAAAGGAAAACTAGATACTTAAACCTCAACTTTTTTCTCTCCTGACACAGTATTTATTGTGTGGACAGGGATCAAAATGCCCTTCAATGAGTGTCAAGAGTTCTTTGTTCTTCAGAATAAACATCCAGTTCTTTAACATAGTCAAGGCCCTGTCTGACCCCTTCCCGCTGGCCTTGCAAGCCTTGTGTAGTAAGACTCTCTACGCTGGCTATGAAGGTCCTCTTTCAGACCCTCCCAGGTGCCCTGTGCTTCCTGCTCAAGGTCTCTGCACAGCTGGCCCCTCTGTCTGGAATTCACTTACTCCTCCACACTCCACCCCCCATGCTTCATCAATGTTCAGCCTACATGTCACCTCCTCAGGGAGTCCTTCCCTACCCCCTGGCCTCAGTTAGACCCAACCCCACCCTTGCCATTTATGTTCATGGCCCCCTTTGCTTCCTGGCATCTTTCCTAATGAAAACCAATTTCTTGGATAATTGGCTAATTCATGCCTGCCTCCCACCACCACCCCTTTCATGAGCAGAAAGAATTGCATATAGAGGCAGCCAAGTTGTGAAATGAAGGAACTTCAGAGCTTTTAAAACAAGGTTAAAAGAAGCCTCCCATAGGCCACAGCTTCTGCAGAGAACGATACTGCATAGGCTCAAAAACACAGACTGCCTGACGGTCACCTGGGTTTGGCCAATTACCAATGGAGTGACTTGGGGAAATGAGCATAGCCTCTCTTTCTCGGATTCCTTTTCTATAGAACAGAACTATTTGAACTATGTAACCCCAAAGCTCTGCTCTTTGGTTTTAATTTGGATTTGTTTTGGGTTTTTTTTAGGCTTTCAACTAGATGGTAGACTATCTGAGGACGGACATGGTTTGCTTCATCTCAACTGTGTCTTTTCTTTAGCCAGACAGAGGTTTCCATCCATGGTTGGAAGGTGTGAGATTTCTTTTTATTTCTTTAAAATGAGTGCAGGTGAGTACTATGCTTTCAATGACCGTTCAGTGCTCCATATAAAGCTGACATCTATGGACTGAGATCCTTGAAAATGTTTAGGCATATAACTATAACTTTTATTGGCAAAGCAGTGACCACAAAATGACCTTCACTGGGTGGAGATTATGGATTGTTTTTTAATGATATTTTGGAGTGGTCTCATCTATTCTTGCCTCCCCTGATGTTCTTTTCTCCCCAAATTCAGGAACTTGGACCACATAGATTATCATTCTCAATGGGATAATTTCAAAAGTGCTCATGTGATGTGAGATCTAAAGTATATACAGTACCTTTGTGCATGTGTATGTATGTGTATATATAAAATGTATGTGTGTGGATGTATATATGTATAGTATATGTGTGCACACGTATATGCACAAACACAAATGCACATACACATATATACATATATATGTAATTTAACCTTATTTTACTGTGACCACTTTATTTACCAGAAAGCACTATCTATCCTTTGAGAGCATTACTCAACATAATCATAATCAGAAGGATACAAATTCTGGCATTTTAATCAAATTTTTTATTGCTTCCTAAACTCTAAGACTTAATTATCTTCATGACCTGTCACAGGTACCAAAATGCACAGTGTGAAGGGAAAGCTTGCCTTGTGTTTCCCAGTTGCCGGGCTCTGCACAGCCCAATGTAGGAAGGCAGACCTGCAATGCTGAAGGCCGTTCTCGCCACCTATTACTGGTCTTCCCTATACTTATAAGACATATAGATATGAATAAACATGTAGAATGACATGTGACAGGCTGCACGGTTAGATCACCACACGAGACAGTGCTAAGATTCTCTACAGGTACATAGCCCGGCTGTCCCAACTTAGCTGCCATGGTTTCACATAACGTGTGACACTGCCTCACTTTCACCGTCGCTGCAAACAATAAACTGGTCACGTGGCGATCCGGAATGACCATGGTCTCAAACATTCTCAGTCCACACATTCCATTAGCCTCCACACTCAATGCACATCTTTCTAGCTGCTCCTGGCAGTTCCGATATGAAGGCAGGAACAGAGACTGGGCATTTATTTGCTAATCAAAATTTGCTGAAGTCCAAGTTTGGCACCCGACTCATTTGCCTCCTCCAATCAATGACGCCACCTGAAATTACTATAAAATAACATTTGCTTTAATTTATTTCTATTTATCTAGCATAGATTTCAAATAATTTTGCTTAAATTTTATCCCCAAGTTGATGAGATAATTTATGACCTGATATCTACCAAGTGATTCCATTTACTATTACTATAACCATGCCATGCTTCCAAAGCTTCGCTCTAGAATATTATGACAAAATAGCGAGAACATAATTTTAACATACATAAAAATTATTACCATGCAGCTGTGCAACTACTTCTTTCCTGTACCAAAGTCCACAATCAATTCTATTTGTCTGTACTACACAAAGAGAGTAATAATTTAACACCCCTTGATTCTTTTTTCCTTCTCCTGAAATCTCTTCAGGAGGTAGTAAAAGGCCTCGAAAACCTGAGTTTTATGCCAAATATCTGCAACAGTCATTCTGCAAAAAAACTCCAATGAAATAATTAAGAAGCTGCTTAAGCAGCCATTTGCCGCAAACCAGATTGAGGGATTTGAAATATGTACAAATATTTTTAAATAAACCCCCAAAGGGGAACTTCGTACTAATAAGTGAGGGCTGCTGCAGCTCCTGCTGCCGGCTCTGCATCCTGGGAGTACATATGAGTAAATATAAACAGGTTCCAATATTTTTCATCTTCCCTAAGGTACGTGAAAGAAATACTCTGATTTCAGCTGCTACAAATCTGGGGCAGAGCTTTTTCTAATAAGATTTCGTAATCTTCCCAGCACAATGCTCTCTATGTTAGAGCAATCCCATGACTCAGAATTCCCCAGCAGTGAGTGTGCCAGGGTGAACTTCTGAGTCTCAGATAACATTACGGCTGTGGTTTAGGCCCTGATTGATAACGTAGTCAATGGAGGCAACCTGTCCCAGAGAAAGGATCCAAAAAGCTTTGCATAGTGTTTACTATACAGATAACCTCCTGGCTGACATCTGTGGAGGAAAACCTTTGATGGATGAAAGAGGCTATAAGATCCTGTGCACACAGATAGCTCTGGTAAATTTCTCGTATATCACCCTTTAGAAAATTATAGCACTTTTGTTGGTCACAAACGCTTAACTGATTTTTATAGCAATATGTTTTGCAGAGAGCATTTGATAAATATAATGAAATCGTTTTATGCTGGATCCCAGGGGACAGGTCAGGGAAATGCTGTGAAAAGACAGCATTGCTTTGTTATACATCATGGCAGGCCCTGTACTGTCACTGGAGTCCGAGTCAGATTGGAATGTTTAACTGCCTCCCTGGCCAATACAGCCTCCGGTTCCTCGCTACTCAAAGTGTGGCGCTTTGGCTACAGCATCTGCAACACTGGGGAGCCTGTTGGAAATGCAGAACCCCAGGTCCTACCCTGGTCTCACTGCAGCAGAATCTGAATGTTCACCAGATCCTCGGGTGTTTCTATGCACAGGAATGTTTGAGAAGCACTCCCCTTTCCATCTTAGACCAAGTTGCAGCCACAGGCTGAAGCCAGTAAGCAAAATGGGGGAAAGGGATGTGGCCACCAAGCAACCAGGTGCTTTCACATCTCATCCCCCTAGCACCCTGCCTGGTGGCATTTCGGCATGGACTAGCAATCTTCGACTGGGATGGAATTGGCTCCAGTGGGTCACTGATTCTTTGTGAACTAGGAAACACACAGTGGGGTCATGCAAAAAAGAAAGAGAAGGCACTTCTGGAGATCCTGGTGAAAGAACGTCCATGGTTTATGCTGAAAACCCCTAAACTGAGCCAGAGCAGCTCAATGAGTATGGGGTATGCGGAGCAGAACTCTATATACTCTGAAGTCTATCAGCTTTCCAGGTGTACTCCACCTAGACTCGTAACTTCCACCTGCCATGATTCAGTCCAGTCCTTTCCTAACACTCCACCTGAGTCTTAGAGAATATCCCAACTAAAAGAATGAGTGATTTTACAAGGGCTGTTATGACATACTGAAAAAGAGAGAGAGAAAAAAATGAATAAATAAAATATTATTTGGACTCTGACTTCCAACACACTTGTGAAGTTTCTGGTTATAGAGAATGAGAGGTCATTTACCATGCGTATCCTCTTTAGAGATGAATCATGACTTTGAGAGCCTCTTAACTGATTGAACTAAACACTAAGTTTCTGAGCTGCTGAAGGGACTTCTCTAGACAACTTTAGAAGATCAATAACCAATGCTAATAGCATGCTGCCTCTCTGCCTCCCCTAAAAACCTAGGCGGAATGCCTAGGTAGAATGCTGCCTATCAAGCTCATCAGCCCCAGGCAGCAAGGTGTTTCCCCGAAAGACAGACCCTATTGCTAAAGAAGGAGTGTTTAATCTGCAAGTGGCAGGTTTCTGGAAGAGAGAAACCTAATTTTTGGCTAAAGGGTCTATGCAGCTTGACTTTCCTTATAATAAGCAAGAGAGCCCGAAACGTCATAGCTTTCATATTTCAGAGAAAATGAAAAATAATACAACTGAATTATTTTATTTTCAAAGTCCTTAGGTCAATTAAGAACAGCTCTGGGGTCCTATCACTATTTTGTGTGCCATCGGGCCAGCTGGCGGCTGGGTTGGATACAGCACAGCGCTTCCGTGAGTGGAGAGAAATGTCTAACATGAATGATAGGGCTCCAACCTTTTCAAAGCCACTATATTAACATACAAAAGGTCCGCCAGCTGTGCTAGATCATAAGACCCGTAAGGAAATGTTGCTTATTTGTTGCTCTTTTGTCTTTTTCTCATGCATGGCTGTACTTGATGAAATTGATACATCTTAGATAAACCTAAGATATATCTATATGGTGTTTACACTTTACAGAACTCTGTGATGTACTATTTTATTTAATACTCAGAGCATCTTTGTGAGTAATGTTTCAGCACCCCTGTATTATAAATAAAGAAACTCAATTCCCAGAACTTTGCCCCACGTCTCTTGGGTAACAAGTCAAAGAGGCACTGTGTTTCCTTAACAGAAGGAGGTCAGTGCTATATTTAATTAAGAAGGAGATATGTCAACACCATCTCCCTAATCCCACCAGAAGAAAGTTTTGTAGATCAATGCAGAGAAGTGAACGGAAATGAAAGAATTCAAGCCTTTGTGCAGTGGCATTTCCTAGAGTAAACCCACTGTGAAAAGTTTTATTCCCTGATCTGGACATGTGACTCCTGTTTCTGTACTTTGAAGTCCCAGAAGTCTCTCAGAATCCAATGCAAGTCCTTCCTCCTCCTTGAAGCCTTCCTTGCACACCCACCAGAAATGTAGATTTTTTTCCCCTTAAACTCGGATGGCAGGAATCTTAACTAGACACGGATCCTGATATCACGCCTTGTGTGACTGTTAGTCGTGTCCATGGCTTGCCTGCTTGTTTCACGTGCAGGAGCTGTGTCTTATAAGTGGAACAACAAAGCCTCATCTGGAAATCAAGAGCCCTGAAGTCAGCCATGTCTAGGTTCAAATCCTGGTACCTCCCCTTCATAGCTACGGAGCCTTCCTTGTGTCTGAGACTGCTTAATATCATATTGTCTGTAACTTTCATTAAAGCACCTCAGGTTACCAGCATGATAACATGCAAATGCCAAGTAGTTTAAGTTTTCATCCAAGGCACAAGCAGCTAATGAGCTGTCAGGAAGTACAGCCCCCGGGTGGTCAGTTCCTACACTGAGGGCCACAGTCCAGAAGTTCCTGCAGCACCTCCTTCTCCTCTCACTATGTTCATGCACGACAGACTTCTGCCAGCTTACACACTAATCGCGTGCCATTATGCACCCAAAGAACTTAACTGCTTCGCATATACATACAGGCTTGGGTCAGTTTGCCCCATTTTCTTCTCTGTAAACAATGAGAACATTTGCTTCTCAGAGGCATTGTGTGGGTGCAACTAAAATTACAAGTTTAAACAATTAGCAGTGCATTCAGTACAGTTCATTCACTCTCTTCGTGCCAGATGACTGTGTTCCGTCTTCCCATCTGGCCCCCAACACTGTCTCTCATCTCCCTCTCGGCTGATGGACTTACTTCCCTGGGCACTACGGAAGCAGAAGCAGCATAGACCGAGTTCTGCTCACACAGCCACCGCACCTGCCACCCGGTGCATCTGAATACCTGGAATCCGGCTTCCATGTGGTTACTCTGGTGATGGGCCCACCCCCTCATCTAACAGCGGCCCCTCCACGTGTCCTTCAGGGCCCACCACCCCTCATCTACACACACGCATCTCGACAACCACTGACCCCTCTCCCCAGTCAACAGTTGTTCCCCTCCTTACAGGATCATTCTTAGCAATACCTAAATATGCCAAAATTTCCCAGGTATAGCTTTGATTCCAAAGAATAATAAAAAAAAAAACCTCACTGGATTCCACATCCACCTCCAACTACTGATCCATTTTTCTGCTCTCGTTTACAACAAAAATGCTTCAGAGATTCATACTTCTTGTCTCCAATGCTTTACTCCTCATCTTGAGTCCATTCGGTCAGGCCTGTAGCCCTAGCACTCTGCCAAATGACTCCCCTCAAGGTTTTTTATGGTGTTCTGAGTGTTCAGTAGGGAATTCTCAGGTATTAAAAGAGCACACGATACAGTTGATCACTTGCCATTTCTTTTCATTTATTCCAGCTTTACTGAAGATAATTGACAAATAATAATCGTATATACTTAAGGTACACATAGTGATGTTTTGATGTGTGTATTGTACATTGTAAAATGATGATCACAAACTAATTAATGTATTTATTGCCTCGCACAGTTACCTTTCCTTCTGATTAGAATTAAGATCTACTATCTGAGAACATGTCTAGTCTACAATTCAGCATTAATAACAATAGTCACCATGCTCATTAGACCTCCAGAAGTTATTTATCCTATGTGTCTGCAACTTTGTAGCCTTTGACAAACATTTCCTCATTTCCCCCACTAACCATTTCCTTCTAACCACCATTCTACTCGCTCTTTCTAAGGGCTCGACATCACTGCCCTTTCTTGAGATCTCCTATACATTTGGCATCAGAGCCACCACACATTTAAGACTGTCCCTTTTACCTCACTAGCCAATCCTTCTCCATATCCTTGGCCAATTTTCTCCCCATCTTTTCAACCTTCACAGGTTAGAGTGGCCTGGGTTCAGGCCTCACGACCCTCCCTGTCTTCACTTGCTCCCAAGGTAACCGCATCCTATCTCCTCTCTTCAAATGGGCTTTGATATGCTGATAAACCTCCTTAATTTACATCTCCAGCCAGAACTTCTGCCTTGAATTCGGGCACATTTCTCCCATCAGGCTTGACAGCTCTGTCGGATGCAGAGTAAGTATCTCGAATTTAGCATGCATAAAAGCCAAGCACCTCATCAACCTTCCTATTTTTATGCTGGTACACATCGACTCCATCCTCCCAGCTGCACTGGCCAAAGACCTTGGAGTCATCCTTGACATTTCTCTTTTTCTCACACCCCATGTGTAATCCATCAGCAAGTCCAAAGCTTTTACT
This sequence comes from Carollia perspicillata, assembly GCA_004027735.1. NCBI lineage: Eukaryota > Metazoa > Chordata > Mammalia > Chiroptera > Phyllostomidae > Carollia > Carollia perspicillata. Next base: position 16,995 of record PVKM010011618.1, read on the forward strand.
TTAGAATCCTGCCTTTCTTAATCTTGATCACTATCACCCGATCATTAGCTCTATCCTGGGGTACTGTAAAACCTTCCCACTGGTTTCTCTGTTTTCTCCCTGGCCTACACAGAATCATTTCTCTTCACAGCAGGCAAAGTAATCCTGTTAAACATTAAATCTGACCTTATTATGGCTCTGGTCAGGAGCCAAAGTCCTATCAGTGACCACGAGGCCTTATAAGCTGACCCTCCTGCAGCTTCCCCCAGTTTCTCCACCTCATCGCCACCCCCGCCAACCTCACTGGCCCGACTGCCGCTCTGATGGTCAAGCACACTCCTCCCTCAGCACCTTTGTGCTGGCTCTTTCCTCGCCCTGAAAATACCCTCCCCAGGTTTCTCCATGACTTCCTTTGTCAATGTGGCCATGATACATGTTTTACTCATGACTATGGGGGCCTTTGCTAATTGTCCTACTTAAACATCCCTGAACATTTCTTTTTAATTTACTTTTTTTAATCCTCACCCAAGGGCATGTTTACTGATTTGAGAGAGAGAGGAAAGAAGAGAGAGGGGGCAGCAGAGAGAGAGACATCGACATGAGAAACATCAGCCAGTTGCCTCCCAAATGCGCCCTGACTGGGGATCAAGCCTACAACCTAGGTGTGCGCCCCGACAGGAAATCAAACCTGCAGCCTTTTGGTGTACGGGACAATGTTCCAACAAGCTGAGCCACCCGGCCAGAGCGAATACCCCTCAACATTTAGCATCCATCTTCCCCTCTTTCTCCAAAGCCTTTATCATTATCTGACATAGGATGTACTCACTAATGGTTTCTTTCTCCTCAGTAGAATGTGAAGCTTATGGGGTTCCCCTGCTGTATACACCCAAAGGTTAGAAACATCCCTGGCACATAACAGGTGCTCAATAAATGTTTATTAAATGAATGAATAGCAACTGCTCCATCACTTTCATCGTTGCCATCATCATCATCACCATTATCCCTCAAAGCCACACTCCAGGTCCTTCCCCAGGGAAGTACGTGGTTCATTGCCAATGGTATACATGTTGTGAATGCACAACAATAACTATACATCTCTGCTTCCTTCTTCGTGCCCATAGATGTATAACCACATGATTTATACAGAAGCCAGTCCAGGGTAAAGTTTATATCAATAAAGGACCTCCTTCTACCTAATTAAAAGTTATCAAGAATGAGGACACTTAGGATAATTTTTAAGGCAAATACCATATAGTACTGCACACTGAACAGCATAGGAGAAAAAATGGTTTTCTTGTCCTTCAGATAATCTATAATAGTTACTCTAGCTTAAAAATGATGAAACTAAAATTCGTAGCCCTAAAATAAAATTGTCTGACATGATAGCATCTTTTTAATATTGTTCTTCACAAAAAATACAGTGCATATAAGAAGTGGTTAGTGTCCTCTCTGTTCAGGCTCTCATTTGATTGTTTTCTGTTCAACAAGCCCATGCGAGAGGCAATGCAAACTTTTCAGCATCAAGCAACAATTGTTTCATTCAGTATTTACCAGGCCACACCCCCCTTTGCTAGCCACGTTATGTCATCCTCCGTATCTGCTTCATTTTCATGAAGTCATATGAGTACATTTGTCATGATCCTACACAGTCATAACACTTAAACATATAATAATTTTAAATCAAAAATCTACATATCATATTAGCTCAATCACTCACTTTGTGAATAATTCAAGTCCCCAAACAAACTTGCATTCCATTTCTGTGTTATTTATTCTAGAACTGTAAATACAGCAAGACTTTATTCACATGGCTTTATCAATTTGGAATTTGTAGAAACTCAGACAAGGTGAAAGCTAAAGGTTATCTTTGAATAGGATGTCCTTCTTAATAGGTTGAATAGATTAATTTTGTAACCAAATTAAAGGAGAAAAGACAATTTGAGAATACACTTTTTTTTTTTACTAAAAAGTACTTAACTGTTCATTTACATACTTTAGTATCACTTAGTAAAGTATCCAGCATAACAGCATGATACTTTCAACTGATTCAATGGTTCCTCAACTCTTTGACTTTATTATTTTAGTTTATAAGTACTTCCACAAGTCACGAAACATGTAGCCTACACTGAGTTATAAGCATTAATCACTATTTGTAGTAGTGTAGTCATGCACTGCTTAATGGTGGACATACCTTCTAAGAAACTTGTCCTTGGTTGATTCCATCGTTTTGCGAACATCACAGGGTGCACTTAAGCAAACCTAGATGGTATTGCCTGCTACACACCTACACTAGATGGTTTGGCCTATGGCTAGATGGCTAGATGGCTAGATGGCTAGGCTATGCACCTGCACAGCATGTTACTGTACTAAATACTGCAGACACTTACAACACAATGTTAAGTATTTGTGTATTTAAATATAGCCAAACATAGAAAAGCTACAGTAAAAATATGGTATAAAAGATAAAAAATGGTACACCAGCATAGGGCACTTATCCTGAATGGAGCTTACAGGAGGACTGAAAATTGCTCTGTGTGGGTGTGTCAGTGAGTGGTGAGTGAGTGTGAAGTTCTAGGACATTACCAGACACCACTGTAGACTTGTCTCAACACTGTCTCAAAAGCCCTCCCCCTGCTTCCTTTCGACAGGGTCAGAAATAGAACATCAAAGTATCATTGCTGCTCCATAAACAGGGTTGTGGGCTGGACTGATCTAAAATATGAAGGAGAAACTGTTTGGCAAAGACATAAATCACCATAAGAGTGATTGTGGAGACTGTCCAGAGGGAGTGAAAGGGGGGCCGGGGCTCAAGGAGGAAGGTATCAAGACGGAGAGATAAAGAAACACAGGAGATTGGCAAGGCAATGTGGTTTCGGCTGCTGGGTGTTGGAGCAGTGACCACTTGTTGGAAGTTTGTGGTATTCATAGAGAAGAGGGTGTTTAACGGGGAGAGAGTGCAAGACTGAGGACTCGACATTTTGACTTTTGAAATTTGTTTTCGGTTCTCTAGCACAAAGGCCTCTCGCTGGCATTGAATTTATTAAAGAAATACAACTTCCCTGTGTCTTACATCATTACAGGCTAAAAATATTTCCATGGTACAAACACAGGCCGGCACCACATTACCACATAAAGCTCTCTCTAAAGTGGCGGTGGCACTTAGTACTTGTTCGGGTAGCCCCTGTGGGCTCGGTCCTTGTACAGGACCTTGGGTCCTCAACAAAGAATTGAAGCCATGCACTCTGACGACCCTCAAGCTGGATCTGGGAGGGCTGTAGGGGCCACATGAATATGCAGCATGGGGGCAGGGGCTCCTCTGTGCTGAAACAGGTCAGTAGCTGACTGACTGAGATGTGAGCTGTGCACTCAAGTAGGAGACACTGTGAGTGAGAGAGAATCTACCGCAGAGCCCCGAAGACACTGGTCTCGTTGGAGAAAAATTGCTCCTGAACCACATATCCTTCCCTTCTCACAGGAAATTCAGCTCCATTATAATCTTATGGGACTACTATTGTTTATGAGGTCCATCCTTGACCAAAACATTATTATAAGGTATCTGACTCACATTTAGAGATAATAAGCTGAATTATCATTAAAAGAGATCCTGTAATTCAACATGCTTGCTACTTTAGGCTTGCTCTTCTTCATCTACTTTGAGTTAGTAATGTTTTAAGTTCATAGTAATGCTGTATGCACACAGAAAATATTTTAGGGATTACTAACATTTTTTGAATAAGACAATGTAAGGCAATTTAACTTTGATGAAAACTTGTTTTCAATTTAAAGAAAGCATATTTTAGTGAATTTGGTTTGTTATCTTTGAGACATCAAATTCTTTGATCAGTTAATTTTGTTAATACAAATTCCTACCTACATAAATATAGGCATAAAAATTCTGTTCCATACATTCCATATCCAATATTCTATTCTATTTTAAATATTCTATACTTCACTGCAAGAATTATGAGCATTGTATGTCAGTACTTTGTGTGAGCTCAGCAAGGACAGGCTTTCCAAACTGGTAACTACCTTGAAAGATACTGCTTTGACCTTCCTGTGTTAAAAAATTGCAAATTTTTTCTTATTGACACTGAGTATTTATTAATTCACTATTTATTGGCTTCTTTGTTGTTTTCATTACTTGAAATGCCTCAAGGAGCCATCATAGCCACAGATCAAATAACTTAGGCACAAATCATATGAAATAAAACTATCTCAGCAGACATAGGGTTGGAATGAGGAAAAAAATTATACTTCACACCTGATGGTCAACAAGCTAGCAGTTTGCTTTTCCAGAAGGGGAGGGAATTTCAGTGACAAGGGTCTTCTGAAACCTTCTATGTCTGCTTCCCCGAGTTTCCAATACGGCCTTAAATGTTCTCTCAGAGCCCCAAGGCTTGAAAGTCATCCAAAATCCAGGGACCAACCTCAAGTAGACTGGCTTATACCCAAATTTAATGAAACTTCCTTAGAGGAAACTGATTTCCCTCATTATCCTTTATGTAGATAATATGTAGAATTAATTCTCCTTCACTAAGTTATCATTCCATTGAGCAGACAAACACAGATATAATGTTATTAAAAGTAATGGAACGAGTTCGTCTACTGTGAGCTTTAATGGTTTGTATCTTCTCAAGTGTCCCAGAGAAATGCCTCCGTCTCACTGCTTTAGCAGATTAAAGGTCAGAGCTAAGGTCACCAAATTTCATGCCCAGTGGAGAAGGCTCTGCTCTCTCTCAGGCCTCACTCCCTTGGAGTTTTGAATGCAGCTGTGAGGAGAAGACATAACTGTTCTAAAGACTTCTTTCCAACCGTGATGATAATAGATACAGGTATGTATTTCACATATGACTTTGCAAATTAATTGCAAAGTACAATTTTATTTTATAAGGAAATTATGAAAACATATCTATATAACACTTTTAATAGATTTTTCCCCTTTCTGGGTTTTAGAAATAGTATTTTTTATAAGCATATTTACATACTCATTAATATTCAGACAGAATAAAAAGCCTAGGCAGGAAATACCTTGAATTTTGAGCATCGATCTTGTTCATTTTGCTGAAATAAAACCTAATCAACGTTTCTTTGCTGCCAAAAGCTTCTACTAAGCATCTCTCAGCTGTATAAAAAAGAAAATTACAGAACTATAAATGCAATGTAAGAGATATACACATACACACTCTATATATAATATATATTCATGCACACACATGCATATATGCATTGTAAAATATACACTATATACATACAGGGGTAGGCAAAAGTAGGTTTATGGTAATTTGTATGGTAAATAACACAATAATTAATAATACAAGATAAACTCTGTATATCTTGTATACTCACAGCTGTAAACCTACCTTTGCCCACCCCTGTATATGTAAAATATGTAACAGACTGTCAGAGATGTGCCCCTATTTTAGTTTCATTCATTTAACAAGCATTTGTTGAACCTCTACTATATATTAGGTATTATGTTAGTGCTGAGAATATAAAGACAAACAATAAATGCTTTGTGCCCTTAAGATGAAAATGATTGAGGAGGAAAGGCAGACTTAAATTAATATCATAACTATAAATACATGAGAATTGCTCAACACAAAATTTGGCATAAAAAAAAGGACAAAAACAAGACTTGTGGACAAAACATAGTAACAACTCAGGTTTACCCTCTTATTAAAAGAACTAACATTCAAAAAGATATGTAAAACCATGGCTGTCAACAGATTAGAAATGAACAGGAGTGATGCCCAAGAAACAGAAAACAAACAAGGAGAGCCCTATCAGTGCCCCAGCTTACTACCTGGAGAGAGTTCCCGGGCTGTGGCAAGTTCCCCGGGTGGGGAAATCCAGGCAAAGGCTAATAAACACCCTGAGTTGAGAAGACTTCCCTTGGAGTCCTGGCAAGCCAAGATGGCTGGCTTTTGCAGGGCGTGATACTGAAGAGGAGAAGGACGTAGAGAAAAAAACAACAAAAATCTACACATGGTCCATACTAGGTATTCAGTTAAGCAGCAAGCAGTGTGTTTGTGTGAGGAAATTATGTGAGGCCAGGAAAAGAATCATTCAAAAAGATTAAAAGTAAGAGCACCCAGGGATCCTGCAAGGCCAGGAATCATGCCTGTCCCCAGTAACCAAAACGGAAAACTTCATAATTCACTGGCTTCAGTTACAGAACCCAGAAGAATATGGCCCCAAGAGTGGGAACAAATGAACGCTGCTCTAGTCCCACACGACAAAGCCTAAAGGAAGACCCAAAAGGATTAAATGATTACTAAGTACTTTTACCACATTTGAGAACAAAGTTCAAGAATTTTTTTTAGAAATACAATAATACCCAGCAACCACAATGCTTAGAATACGTAAAAAACCACCAAGTATGCCAAGAGGGAAAATGCGGTTTATAATGAGAAGAAAAATGTCAACCAATGAAAACTAAACCAGATATAATATAGAAGGCACTAAAAAAGGCTATTAGAATTGGATTTTATGTATTAAGAGTCTAGAGGAAAGATGAAACATTTAAATTGAAGATATAAAAAAGACTCAATCTGAATTTCTAGAAGTCAAAATTGTAAAGTCTGCTTTGTAAATACACAAGGCTGGAAAACTCACAGATGATATTTCAGGAGAAAACACAGCAAACTTTAAGACATAGTAATAGAAACTACCCAAAATAAAATGCCCAGAGAAAAAGACTGACAAAAAAAAATGAATGGAGGTTCACCAAAACATGAGACAATTTTAAATGACCAATTAATTATATAAGCAACTGTAGCTCCAGAAATAAAAAGGAGAGAAAAAATATTCAAAAAAATAGTGGCTGAAAATTTTCCAAATTTGATGCAAACTATGAATACATATATAAAGAAGCTTAACAAAGTCTAAGCACAAAATATGAATATAAAGAAAACTGTTCCAGGTACATATAAGCAAATTGCTTAAAACCAGTGATAAGAAGGAAATGTAAGAAGCTACTAGAGGAAAAAATTAGATGTGGAAGCGCAAGTATATGGATGGCAGCAGATTCGCTGGAAGCAATGAGAGCAAGAAGACAGTAGAGCAACACCTTCGAAGTACTACAAGAAAAATCAACCTAGAATTCTCTATCCTACAAACATGATTTTCAAAAATTAAGGTAAATTAAGGACTTCACGAAAATTAAAGAGGAGTTTTAGGTTCACAGTAAAATTGGGAGAAACATACAGTGGTTTCCCTCCAACTCTCAGACCCCACACACGCATAGCTTCCCAACATGCAGCCAAAAGAGCAGTATATTTGTCACAACTGATGAACTTCTATTATAATCAGTCAAAGCCTGTATTTTACATACCATTCATTCTAGGTGTTGTGCATTCTATAGATTTGAACAAATTGATAATACCATGTATTCACCATTGTGGCATCTTACACAGTATATCCCCTGCCCTAAAACTCCTCTGTGTTCTTCCTATTTAGCCCTCCTCTCCTACCCCCCAAGCCCTGGCAATCACTGATCTTTTTACTAGTAAGGACTTTTTCAGACATGCAAAAGCTGAAAGAATTCATTATCAGCGAAGCATCTACAGTAAGTGTTGAAGGAAGTCTTTCAAGCGGAAGCAAAATGATACCATATAGAAACCTGGACCTACAAAAAGGAATAAAGAGCAATGAGTGTGATAAATACATGGACAAATATAAAGGCTTTTATTCTTATTACTTAAATATCCTTTAAAAATAACTATCTGAGTAAAGCAAAAATAATAACCATGTGTTGTAGAATTTATAATATCTATTAATAAAGTAAAATAGATGACATGTGTAGCATATGCTATGTTCTACAAACCCTAAAGGAAACAAACACTTAAATGTCAAAACAAAGAGTTATACTTAACAAACCAACAAAGGAGACAAAATGGGACCATAAAAAATACTCAATTCAAAAAACAAAAGAAGAGGGAAAAGTGAACAAGAGTATATGAGACAAAGAGAAAATAAATATTTATACCGAACCATATCAATAACATTAAATGTAAATGGTCTTAACACTCTAATTGAGAAGCAGAGATTGTAAAATTGAATAAAAGAGTAAAAGATGTGGGGGTGGGGCGAGGATGTGTCATGCTAACACCAATCAAAGAAAGTAACAATGGCCGTCAGTGTCAGACAATGTAGAAAAAAAGGTGACAGAAACAAAGATGGTCATATTATAATGATCAAAAATTCATCAAGAAAACATAATAATCTTTAGTATTTATGCACCTAATAGAGAAGTATCAAAATACATAAAGCAAAATCCAAAACTTCAAGGAAAAATAGATAAACATACACTTACAGTCAACTGAGCTCAATAATAGAAGGAACAAATTAAAAAATATCTGAAAGGTATAGAAGATTCTAGTAAAGCTGCCAATCAATTCGATATAACTGAAAGTTACAGAATGCATCACACACACACACACACACACACACACACACACAACCAGGAGATAAAAACTATGTATGTTGTTTTTAAGTGAACATGTAACGTTGTGAGCCACACAAAAAACCTTACTAATTTAAAAAGATTCAAATCATTGCAAAATCTGTTCTCTGAGACTGTAATTTAAATTATAAGTTGGTAATATAAAAAATTTGGAAAATCTCCAAATTTGGAAAATCTCCAAGTATTTGGAGACCATATGACATATCTCTTGGTTTCAAAGAGAAATCATCAGAGAAAGTATTTTGTCTGAATAAAAACAAAGACACAACCTATTAAAATTTGTGCTAAAATGGCACTTAGGAGAAAATGTATAGCACTAAACTCCACCTTAAATTTCTACCTTAAGAAATGAGAAAAATAAGATACATGCAAAGTAAACAGGAGAAAGGAAATAAAGATATGAGCAAAATTCAATAAATACAAAACAGAAAAACAATAGAAAAAATCAATAAAGGAAAAGCTTGTTTTTGAGATCAATAAAATTGATAAACTTTTAGCCATAATAATAAAAGGGAAAAAAGACATTATTTGCCATCATCAAGAATGAAGGGTGAAATTAAAACTTATTCTATAACTGTTAAAAATATAATAATAAAAGTTACAAACAACCTTATGTCAATAAATTTCACCTGCAGATGAATGAATGTGCTCCTTGAAAAATACAACTACCAAGCTCACTCAAGAAGAAATACATAGGGTGGCTAGCTCAACATTCATTAAATAAAGTAAATTTTTAAAAAAACCTTCCCACAAAGAAAACTTCAGGTGTATGTGGCATCACTGGTGAATTATGCCAGACATTTATGAAAAAATAATACCCATTCTATACAAACTCTTACAACAAATTGAAGAGAGAATACTTGAACTCATTGTATCTGGCCAACATTGTTACTCTGATACCCAAAGCAAATAAATATACAGGGTGGGGCAAAAGTAGGTTTATAGTTGTATTGCAAATAAATAATATAATAACTAATATATAATAATTAATATATAATAATACAAGGATAAGCTCTGTGTTTTGCATGCTCACATCTGTAAATCTACTTTTTCCCTCCCCTGTATTACAAGAAAATAAAACTACATACTTCCATATATAGATTAAAATTATTTATAAAAGTTAAGCAAATAAAATCTAACATATAGAAAGGATAATATATAAAGACCAAGTGAAGTTTATCCCAGTTAGGTTAGTTTCTCATCTGAAAATTGATAAACATCATTCCCTAAACTAAAAATAGAAGATAGTATGATCATCTCTTCAATGTCATACAAGAGCTTTCCATGATGCAAAATCCAACATTTATTCTTGATTTTAAGCAAAAACAAAATCTCTCATCAAATTGGGAATAGAAGGAAACTTCCTCAGCCTGATAAAGGGTATCTATGAAAAACCTGCAGCTAATAGCATACTTAATTGTTTAAGACTGAATGCTTTCCTTGTAAAATCAGGAACAAGACAATGTCTTTTTATTACCCTCTCTATTCAATATTGTCCTGGAGATCATACCCAGCACAATAAGCAAAGAAAAGTAAATATAAGTCTTCAACAGTAGAAAGGAAGAATAAAAGTGCCTTTGTTTGTAGATGACATGACATGTCTTTGGAAAATTCTATGGAATCTATGCAAAAGCTACAGAACTAAAAAAGTAAGTTTAGCAGGTTGCAGGATACAAAACCAACATACAAAAATCAACTGTCTTTCTACATATTGCTAACAAGAAATGGAAGAGAATATTTAAAAAGACAATGTCATTTACAATGGCAAAGAAAAAATTAAAATACTGAGAGATACACATGACAAAGGACACATCTATACACTAAAAACTATAAAAAGCTGCTGAGATAAATTAAAGGAGACAAATAAGTGGAGAGATACACCATATCAACGACTTACAAAAAGATCTGAAGTTCATGCAAAAATACAAAGGACCTAGAATACCCAAACCAATTTGGTGAAGAACATAGTTGGAAGACTACACTATTTGGCTTTAAGACATTACAAGCTCCAGTAATCAAGATACTGCAGGACTGGTATTAAGGTGGACACATAGGTCAATAGAATAGAATGGAGTGTACAGAGATAGATCCACACATATGTAGTTAATTGTTTTTCATTAAAGAGGCAAAGAAAATTTAATAGAGGAAGAATAAACTATTCAATAAATGATGCTCAAACAATCAGATTTATATGCAAAAAATGAACGTTGATCCATACGTTATATTATAAACCATGCTGAAAATGTAAAACTGTACTTTGGAACAACCACTTTGGAAAGTGATTTAGTAGTTTCTTGTGTGTTATGCATCCGCTTATCACACAACCAAGCCATTTCACTTCTATGTATCTACCAATAGGAAAAAGCAAATGGCCCTATAAAGATTTATGCAGATTTATAGCTGCTTTACTTTTAATTACCCCAAACTGAGAACAATCCAAATGCCTGTTAACAGTCAAATGTAAAAACAATTGTGATATATCCATAAAATGGAACACACTCAGCAATGAAAGGCAATGAACTATTGAAATACACAAAAATATGAACCAATCTCAAACTAAATAAGCTGAGTTAAAAAAAAAAGCTAGATGAAAAAAGTACATATTGTGTATATATGAATTTATGTAAAATTCCAGAAAAGGAAAAGTAAGCTATAGTGACAGAAAGCAGCTCAGTGACCGCCTAAAGGAAATGGGGCAGGGAAGGGGTGGAGTGCAGTGAGGCAACTTTTGGTGCTTAAACTCATCAAATTGTACACTTTAAACATGTGCAGTTGATTGCATTGTAAGTAATTATGTTATATATTAATTATTCCTCAATAGAGTTGTTAAAAAGAAATAAAAGGGCTTTGTAGGTACATATTTAAAGTAAAATGTAGATCGGAAATCAACCCCAAGGTTAGGCAAGGACAAGACAGTTTCTGACCTTCCCCAGGACACCAAAAGAAAAGAGACGTTCAGGCAGGAAGCAGATTGCAAAATATATAAGGGCCCAGATATGTCACTCAAAATACAGTGGAAAAAGATAAGTCATTTGACATTTTTCAGGCACTGGTGATTTTTAGCAACACAGTTTGATCACAATGATGTGAAGGCACATTAAAGTCAGCTTAAGACTTTGATGAGGGCTGACAGGAATGGAGTTAGGGGATGAGGAGTCCAGGACTTGAAGGGGGCAGCAGAGCCTCAGGAAAGGTCTTCCGGGATGTTAATACTTGAGCGTGTTTGAGGGCTGAAGGGGAGAGGCCGGTGAGAGGGGAAGGAAAGACTAAAGAAAGAAAGGAAGGAATAGATGAAGCAAAGTTCCCAGTTGACAGGTTGTTATGAAATTAACAGTGAAAATGGATCAGGACACTTCAGAACAGAGGAAACCCTTGTTTTCAATTGAGGAGGGAAAGTAGAAGTAAGAAAAGAAAGATGGATAGAAATCTTACATAAATGTATTGGAGTAAAAAACAAGTTTGTAAAGATAAGTGTCTATACAATGACAGTTTCTTACCTTCTCGGTGAAAATCAAAATCAAGGTAATTAGCCAGGTTGTACTAGGAGCTTCAGAGGAGGGCTAGAAACTTAGAATAGCTGCTGTAGGCTCACCTAGAGATAAGTAAAAGGTGGGTAGTTAACACTGAAGGCTCAACCAAGTTTAAATATCACTAATTACTGTAGAGCCAATAGACAACGAGGTATGATTTTCTTCCTTCAGAGAAAACAAATGGTTAGTTTGACTAAGAGCTGGAGGTTTGCCAGTGAGTGCAGCCAAAGGTCAAGAGGGAACAGAATTGTGGTTGTTTTTTAACAGTGTGTTTGAAATGGTTCCCTCAGCTCCGAAACATCCATTCCTTCACTGAACAATTTTTTATTTAGCATCCGGGGGACCCATTGCGGAGCATGGAAGACCAATTATCTTCAATGAAGGTTAACAGTAGATAATCAGTAGGAGAATAAATACATTTATTGATTCCTGTTCTTTGCTGTGAACATTAGCCTGCAATTGAATTGCAGAATCAAGAGCCAGAAGAGATTTTAAGGGTTATAAAGTTCAACACTATGATTTTATTGATGAGGAAATAGACATAGACAATCCAGGGATTTTTCCAAAGGTAACAAGAGATAAAACAAAATCATTTGGTGTCAAATACATATTTTAGCCAGTCACCAAACTTCCTTTTCAAATTTCCTAATCAACAGTAAAAGCAATATATTGTATATTATACCCGGAAACACCAAACACACGCACTACCTGGGGGAATAACTTTGGGTTAGGGGAACTCTTTTCTAACAACGAATTAAAAATACACTAGCAGTGGCCACATCACCAATTATCTCCAAGGAACTTAAATTTTAAAAATGTTTAAACTTGAAACAATACTAGACAATACTTATTCTTGGTATACTTCAGCTCTAATACTGTTCTTTACATTTAGAGCTGAAAATATGGAACTATTTCAAATAACACTCTTTTTCTTCCTAGTTTTCCAGTCTGATTTCCTAATTGTAAGGTAAATGCCATATTAGGTGATCTGGACTAAACGTTCTGGGATGACAGCAATGGGGAGGAGCAGAAAGTTATTCCTACATGGGAAATGATATTATATTATGCTCCTTGATATCAAGGACCATGCCTGTTTGGGTCACCGCTTTATTATTCAGCATTTAGAACATTATCTATCATGTAATAAGTGCTCAAAAATACTTATTGAATGAATTCATTAAGTGAGTCCAAGAGACACAATTGATTCTGCTGGGAGATGTGTATGGTGTCCAACGTAAAAGCAAGCTCAAGTTCAGTTCATCTACGTAAGAAGGTCTAATCAGATGCAGGTGTAGGTACAGGCAAAGAGAAACTTTAATGTTCCATATAGCAAACACAGCCAAGTAGATCCAAGGGTGGGAGAGGTGAGAGTTTTTTTCCAGGACTCGTTAGGCTCAGTCAGCTGTGAGGACTCGTCCATATCGTACAGAATATTCTCTGTGGATATGGGCAGCAAGGATGAAATAAGAAGACAAAATGACAGTAGAAAAAGCACTGAAATTGAAGTCAGAGACACTGGGTTTGAATTGTATTATAACCAACAGTGTGACCTGAGCAATTTGTTTGACTCACTGTTATTCTAGATCCACCTCCCTGCTAACGCTACCAGTAGCCACCTAATTATGGAAAACAGTGCACCCTTCCCACACCTCCTGCGGCTTAAACACCGCTGTCTTGCCATTTGAGCACTTGCTCCGCCAAGCTCTCTGCAGCTGCTCTGTCTCCATTTCCTGTCGGGACTCTGTGTGAGTTTCCTTGGAGTATACTTCTTCATCCATCCTCCAAACATTAGTGTCCCCAAGGAACCTTTTCTCAACTCTTTCTTCTTCATTCTGTACGATCTCCCTGGCGAATCTCATCTACCCCATTGTTTGCAATACTTTATCTATAACTTTAGCCTAGATACCTCCCTTGGACTCCCTTCAGACTCATACATCCAAATTCCTACTAAATACCTCCATATGAATATTTTTCAGTCACTTGAATCTGAGAAACAGTATGGCCAGAACCAAATTTATCATCTCTTTTCTTGGCCCCCTCCCCACCTGTCTTAAGCCATTCCGGCTGTATAACAAAAATATCGTAATTGGGTGCCTTCAACAACAAGCATTTATTTCTCACGGTTCTGGAGGTTGCCAGTTCCAAGACCAAGGCTTTAGCAGAGTTAGTATCTAGTGAGGACCTACTTCTTGGTTCGCCAACAGTCACCTCACTGGATCCTCACACACCAATGGGGAGGGGAGCTCTCTGGGTCCCTTTTGTAAGGACACTAATCTCACTCATGGAGGCTCCACCCTGTTGACCTCATCATTTCCAAAGGCCCCACCTACCAAGACCTTCACGTTAGGGATTATGTTTCTGTGGGGAACCAGTTGGTATAAATTTGGCGGCTGTGACTCAGCCCTGTATCAAAAGCCAACAGGAGTGAAGTGGTGGGCAGGAGCCAGACCCTCAAACTGGTTTTCCTGTGGGAACCAGACCTAGAAAATGCGTCCAGACTGTTAAGGCTTGCTCTTGCTAAAACCCCCTCGCCCTGGTCTGAAACAGTAGATGTTTATTGCCTACCTTCAAGGTAATTTCCAAGGCCTGTGTGAACTTTCCCAAGGATGGAGCAAAATTAGCTCCACACTTTTCCCCTCTGCATTTGTTATTTTCATTGCTTTGATTGTACCTGAAATGTAGACAACAACATTCTATGTAATAATAAAACCCGAGAGAAACAATGAAAGCTTGTCCAGGCAAGGGTCGGGGCGCTCTCCCCTTGAGAGAAGCGGTGTAGGACTCTCATCCTAAGAGAGGACCATACCATCCCTTTTTCTCCACAGGACTGCTGTAGTCTGTGTGCGTTTGTTCTCATCTTCAGCCACAACACGCAGACTCTGCTGGCCGGAATCTGCCACATGTTTCCACGCATGAATTCGGGGGATGAAGCTGCTTTGTCCACGGCATCACTCCACCTTACAAGCCCTCCTCTGTTGTCCACGTTGTCCAGGGCACTCTCCAGTTACCCAGACCTAATCCTAGAGGCCTCCATCCCCCTCACACATATTTGAGCAATGGTTTCATCTTTTAACTGTTTTCACATTTCCTCTTCTTTCTCCTATGCTCACTGCTACTCAGATTAGACTAACCTCTTCTTTTAGTGCCTTCTGTAAGAAAGACTTTCACCTGTCTCACACTCTCCATCTGTTCTCCATTCTGCTTCCTGAGTGATCTTTTAAAAATGCAAGTCTGATCTTAATACGTTCCTGCTTAAAACTTTTTTATTCCTCCACAGGTAGCTGACTGTGTGTTACCATAGTCCTGGTATAATTACTAATGATGCCTCCTCTCATAATATGTGCATCATATGCAGGCTATACATTATATATATATATGTATATATGTATATATATATGTATATGTATATATATAGAGAGAGTGATTTTATATATATATAAAATCACTCTCTCTATACATATATAGAGTGATATATACATATCACTCTATATATGTGATATATACATATCACTCTACATATATCACTCTATATATGATACACTATATCACTCTATAGAGTGATATACATATCACTCTACATATCACTCTATACATATCACTCTATATATATACATATATATACATATATAGAGTGATTTTATATATATATAAAATCACTCTACCCCTATCCTAAAAGCTAAATGTAATACAAACCCATTCACATAATATGCAAAAAGCCTTTGATGACCTGAACCTTCTTACCCCTTGAGTCTCACCTCTGGTCACCTGCCCTCTGTTCCTCTCATATTGAATTACTTGCTTCTTCTGCATATGCTCATTTCCTTTGTTTTTGTGGAGAAAGCCATCCTCACCAGAGTCACTGTACAATCCCCATTCATCCTTTAAGACTCAAATCAAAGATTTTCTGTGATGCCTTCCCGAAGTCCACGACTTCTGTGGGAAGAACAAACCACTTCCTTTTTTGTGCATTTACTCCTTTTATAACAGCCACTG
>PVKM010011619.1:0-32966 GCA_004027735.1 Carollia perspicillata
AAAGGCCATTTCGGTGGGTGGAGAAATACAAACAGTAGTGCTGTTTCACTGACTGGCCTAAGGAACAGCCATCCAGATCATTTGTGAAAATACTAATAAGAGGAAATACACCCTAACATCTTGGCTACACCTCCTTTTTCTTCCAAAGGACAGAGGAGTTGCATTAATCCATGCATACTCCTGAGCACAGAATGAAAGCATGGAGCAGGGATGCAGAAAGGTGAGGTCGGCCAGGATGCAGCTAGGGCACTTAGGTGAAGCGTAAGTCACACCTGAATCCTGAGCAGGAGCAGCCTGGCAGCCAGACCAGCTCCAGAGCTTCCTCCGATGAAGCATTCATTCGTGCATTTATCCACTCAACAAATATTCATCGCACACCCGCTGCGGGTCAGACGCCATGCCAGGCGCCACGACCCGTCCTGCCCCCACCTGCCCCCAGCCTGCACCACACGTTCTCAAGCTGTTTTTCCTCTGTCCCCTCCCACTTCATTTTAGCGCCACCTGTCCCAGGAAGAGTTCTACCAAGTCTTCGGCATGACCATCTCTGAGTTTGACCGGCTGGCCCTCTGGAAGAGGAATGAACTGAAGAAGCAAGCCCGGCTGTTCTAGACAGAGGCTCTATAAATATATATGCGTTTATATAAAGATATATGTAAAATCTCTATCCTGAAGCTCGGTATAATCCCCTCGTGTAATGGGACACACTGCCTGCCATGAGACGCGCTTTTCTGGACTGTCAGGCGAGCCCGCATCGTCAAGATATTTTTATGCTCCTTACTCTCTCTTTTCTAATGCAATGGGGTTTGGGAAGGGATTTGAGGGGACGCCCATCCTTTTACTGGGGATCCTTTTTATACTGAAACATCCAACATCTAACTTGAGTCCCCCAAGGTCCAACCCTCCTTCCTAAAGGAGGTGCCTGAAGTCTCTTCTGTCTGTTATTTGGCTCTATTCCCCAGTCTCCAGGGTGGATGCTGACCTTGTGGTTTTCACATCCTACTGGCCCCAGAGGGGCCCTCCCATGGGAGGATCCACAGCCCTCTCCCAAAGACACTGAGCACCTTTCAGAGCCCTTGTAGAATTTTCTCATCACCCACAATTTGGAACTCGGTGCTCTCTGGGGGGAGGGATACAGTTAGAAGTGTGGGGCTTAGACCGACTCCTTACAGCAGTAAACAGAAGTGGGCAGGGCCTCAGCTCTTCAATCCTTCTTCTGTCCTTGATCCTAACCTCTCCCTGGTCCAAGTCTATGTCTCACGGTAGGAAAAGAAAAGTCACTTCCTTTTCTTCCACCACTTCCAACTGGCCCCTTTGCCTGGCCCTGACGTGCAGAATCAGAGGGAAGGAGTGGGAGCTGGGAGCAGAGGACAGAGCAGGGCACCTGTGAGAACCGGAGCTGCAGGACCTCTCGGGACCCTCCTCTCTCCCCCACTGCTTCTAGCACCTCCCGACCCTTCCCCCTTCGGAGGGGAGGTCCACACTGCCGCTGTATTCTTCAGCCTTACTACGATCTATGTGCCTGACAACTCAACACACCACAGGGCCAGTGTTCCCCCCACAGCTCTAACTGAACAACTAGACAGACAACCTCTAACAACCCTCTCCAGGTAACATAGGCCATGTTCCAAAGAGAGGTTCCTGGTCTGTGCCTGCTGGTCCTGGGGCTGGCCGGGTAACCCAACCAGTCCCAACGCCCACTGCAAAGCTGGCCAAGTTTCACTGCAGAAACTTTCTGAAGAATGACTCCTTAATGAGATCCCAAAATGAAGCATTGGTCAACACTACTCACGATCATCCTGGATTTCCCCAGGGGCTGCTTTTCCTGCCTCCTTGTCTCCTGGAACAGGGGTGAATGCTTAGCCTTCTCTCCCCTTTCCAGACCTTCTACCCTCCCCCCTTTCCAGACCTTCTACCCTGAGTTGGTGATGGTCAGTGGGGTCTGTACCTTCCTGGAGATACCTTGAGTCAGGCAATTTTGAGGTCTTGGAGGAAGGAAGACTAAGTAGAAATGACAATTAGGACTCTCAAGAGGCTGGTGATGTAACATGGCAAAGGTAGAACTGACTTCAACAAACCCTCACTGCGCACCTGCTGATGCTGAGCACTTGCTGTATACTGAGCTCTGAGTTGGGGAGGGAGGTGGGAGCCCTGAGATGGTCAACATGGGCCCTGGTCTTGGGGACATGCCTACCAACAATGGGTATCATAAGGCACGTACTCAAACTTGATGGATGTGAGGCGGAAGTGATGGGAGATGGCATGAGAAAATGGCTGTGACATTACTGAAAAGGCATATGCAGTTGGTGCAGATGAAGGAGAGCTTTCTGGAAGAGACTGCATTCGAGCAAAGTTCAGGAAATGTCTTTGTAAGCTAGGAGGAGACCATAATGAAAGGGTGAAAGCATGCCGAGCCAGAAAGGAGGTCTAATATGCTCTCATTTAAAATATCAACTCTCTCTGTTACTTCTCTTTATGGCCAATGTCTTTCAACTCTCTTGACCCTATAGAAACGTCCCCGGCCAGACGCAATCATCAAAACTGCCTCATTATCACTGGTTGAGAACTTGGCACGATTTGAAGGGCTTTTGTTATTGTTGTTGGGTATTTTTGTTTCCCATAAAGGCACATGATTTCAACCCAGACCTGTGTCCTGTTGTTTGTAGTGGAAATGAGTGACAAGGGAAGAGGCTGAACCATGCATTTTTTTCAAAGTAAAAGAGTCCAGAGAGTGGCTCTCCCTTGGCCTTACTTTCTCCTTCTGTAGAATAAGAAAACTTAACAAGGTCAGCATCACCCAGATTGATTCCTGCAGAACATGGGTCCTGCAAGATGGGAGAGGATGTTCCGATGACAAATAAGAATCTATAACCAAAAAATAATAGTAATAGTTCCTCATCACTAAGTACCAACAATGAGCCAAGTTCCGTGTGGAGGGATTTACTCCCACCATCTCATGTAAGCCTCTGTAGCAGCCCAAGGGGTAGTCATTACTCTCATCTCTAGCTCACAGATGAGGAAACAGTTTTGAAGGGGATACATAATTACCATGGTAAAGCCAGGAACCAAGTCCAGTCTGTCCAACTGGAGGGACCAGCTTGTCCATTCTTATCAGTCAGAATGTCTTCAGCTCCAAGTAAAGAATGCCTTCTTAAAAGTGGCTTAAACAATGAGAAAACAGATTGTCTTGCACAAACAGAAGTCCAGAGTGCAGAGCTAGTGGATTAAGTAGCTTAGTGATTCCATCGGGAGCCCAAGTTTTCTTCCGAGTCTCTTCACTGTATCCTCTGGTGTGACCCCTCATGTTTACAAAAAGCTGCTGTAACTCCAGCCATCATGTCCTCACACAGCCACATCAAAAACAAAAACAGAAAAGAAATTTTACTTTCCCAGAACTCCTCTGTAGACTTCTCCGAAGCTCCCACTGGCCAGAACTAGGGCACAGACCTGTGACCCTCCTGCAGAGAAGTCTGGGAAACTGAGCATTGGGCATTTCCAGCCTCTCCAGTGGGAGGCGGGCATCCTGCTGACAAAGAAGAGAAACAGGGCAGACAAGGAATAGCCTATGGGTAAGTGCATCACAGTGTCTCTGCCACAGCCACTGTACCTCCCCTTACAGACTCACAGTGCATACAGCCAAAAGTCCTGCATTCCTTTGTTTAATCTAGTGATTCACATACTACTTTGACAAAATTCTGCTTAAGAAATGTTAGACTTACTGTATTTAGACTTACTGTACTGTATTTCCTCTAGTCTGAGATAGGCACTTTTTTCATGCTTTGACATCTCTGAAGAAGAAATGTGGCTCAAAAATGGCTCTTTTCCTGACCTCTCTCATTCTATGAGTCCCAGTGCCTCCAGAGAGCCAACTCGAATGTGCGAAAGGTGCTCAAGGATGTTCCTTCGCTCCCCACCCATGCCTGCACCCAACACATGTTTACTTATGGGGTGCAGCTGCTAGGCAGGAGCACTGAGGATCCCGCAATGTGTAAGGTGGTGTGAGCGCTCATGTAGCTCTGGGCCAGAGGAGAACACAGGCCGTAAATGAGTAAACAAAACAAGGGATAGTACATGAAGGCAACTGTCCGGAGACAACAGACATGGTGCTGGAGAGAGGAGCAGAAAGGACCTCACTCCGCATACTTACTGAAGAATGAAGAGGGGAAGGTGGGGGTGAGAGCATTCGAGGCACCGAGAACAGCATCCACAATGGCACTGGGGTGGGATGAGCTGGATGTGTTAGGGAATCTAAAAGTGCCCATGAGGACAGAGTAGACCAAGGGAAGCAAGGGAAGGGGGGAGGGAGACTAGAAGAGGTGGAAAGGCGAGCAGGGGCCAGAACGTGCAGAGGGTCTAGGAGGACACCTCTTATGCATTCAGACTTTGTGTAGATTGCCGGGCTTGCACTGGGGTTGTAACATACTGGACACAGATACAGAGAGGAGCGCTCCGAGCCTCGCTACTGAAATGTGCTCCCCAGCCCACAGCACTGGAGTCACCAGGGCACTTGTGAGAAGTGCTTTGTCCCATTCCCAACCTATTCAGTCTGCCTCTGTATTTTAATAAGATAATAATCATTAATGCTTTAATGACTGACGCACCCAGTGAAGTTTGAGAAGCACTGCTCCAAACCGCTATCCTTTCATGGCCAAACACAACACCGTTTTGTATCAGACTTTCTGAAGTTCTAGAAAGGTACCCTGTCCCCATGCACATAACCTTTTTGGGCACTGGGGGGCAATCTTACATTAATAAAGCAGAACACATGGGAGTGGACAGAAATCACAGGAGGTTAGAGCATAATGTCAATATAACAGCCACCTTTTGCAGCCAAGGAAACAGGCCCATGAGCGTTGGAGCATAAGCCAGCGGCACTGCACCTGGAAACGCTCATCCTCATCAGGCACCTGGCGCAAAAAAATGGGAACCGCATGTGGGAGGTGTCAGCAGCTGCAGCTAGCCACCGAACAGAGCCAAGCATAGAGCAGAAGGGCTTTAAATTTAAGGAGAACAAAGCACTGCTAAAGTTCATAGCAATTAACATGGCAAAATTATGCCAGCTCTGCTACTGCTCCACGTGGAATTAAGTTTTAAATGCTCCATTCCATATCAGACTCTGAGTTGCTAAAAACTTTGACCACGCAGTGATAAATACCTGCTTTTATATACACAGCTATGAGCTGCTGCCAAGCCATCCAGAGTCCCAGAACGAGACTCTTTTTTAAAATAAATAAAATCCAGAACCCTTGAAGAAAAGGGCCAGCCTCTCTTTACCACCCAAGAGCCCACCTGCCTCTTCACTGGGTCTGGTCCAACTGACATAGAGGGACACAGGCAGGAGGAACCAAAGGCCTGCACTCACCCCCATGACTGGCCCTCGAGGCCAATTAGGGCCAAGTGTGCAGACGGACCAGGCCATAAAAGTCAAGCGACATCTATGCCCATGACCAAAAGTATTTCCTTCTCAGGGAGGAACTATCCCAGTGTTTCCCAAATTTCAGTCATTCAAATACCACCCTAACAATTTTCATAAGATCATTTATTTATTCAGTGCTACTTAGAGAACATTTTTCTTTCAATTAACTTATACCTAATGTTCCTATTTTAAGTAATATCATTAAAATGATGAGTTTATAAGGACTGGTTATATGTTTTAAATACAAATTCAGACAAATTCGTCAAATCTTTCAATATTTTGGCCTATGTAACATCTCGGTGCATCTCACATCTTCACCCGTAGTCTGAACACCACACTTGGGGGAACATTGTTCCCTTTGATGGAAGTGGGGAAGGAGAAGACGCGGATTCCCTCAATTTCCCCCTGATGACTGGTCTTTGGGGAGCCCAAGAGAACAGTAGCAGAAGGTGCTCCAGAGAGAAAACACAAGCCACTCTGGGGATCCAGCAGGGCCGGGTTCACCCCCACCCACCTCGGGGAGCCGGGACTGCCATGCACCACCAGTTGGTTCCGGCCACCATGCGACAGGAAGTCCCTGGGCCTTCCTAAGGTTTGCGCTGGATACCGTGCCATCCCCTGCTGCTCTGGGTGATAAAGCCCTTGCCTTTGTGGGCACCTCCATGGGCTTTTTCAGGGTCATTATAGCACCACGGCCAGACTCGGCCTCACCCTTTACCAGGCACAGGTTACAGGATGAATTGTGCCCCCACCCCAAAAAAATCCCTATGTTGAAGCCCTAACCCCCACTCCTTCAGAGGGCGGCTGTCCTTGGAAACAGGGTCTTTAAAGACATGAGTAAGTTAAAATGTGGCTGCTCAGGTGAGCCATAGCCCAGTCTGACTGGCATCCTTGTAAAAGCAGGAGATTGGGACCCAGGGAGTGACACCAGGAATGCGTGTACGGAGGGAAGGCCACATGAAGAGGCAGCAGGAGGGCAGACATCTGCGAGCCAAGGAGAAGGGCCTCGAAGAGAACCAACCCTGCTCACCCCTTGCTCTTGGACGTGCAGCCTCCAGAACTAGTCAGAAAATAAATGTCCATTGTTTAAGCCACCCAGACTGTGGTATTCTGTTATACAACCCTAGCAAATTAACACACCATGTGAAATTAGACTTACAAAATGGAAATAAGAACACTCATTTCATAGGGTGGCAAGGAATGAGTGATGTGCCTCAGGGACAGCACCCAGCTGCAAAGGCAGTATGCACTGGACCCCTCGGCATCTCCCTCCTTCTTAGACGGGGTGGTTACCCAGGCTGTCAGGGCCCGCTCTGGGCCAGCAGGAACCACAGGGAGAGAGGCCTGCCTTTGTCACCTGGAATCTCTTCCACAAAGGTGTGCAGGCCTGGAGCGGCAAGGCTGTCTCTGCTGGACAGGAAGAGACCATGTGAAGGTGAAGACTCCACAGAGAAAGGCGGGAGATTGAGAGAAAGTATCGACCGCTCAGTTTGCATTCCTGAGGATCTGAACTTGCCTTAAAACCTACTTCACCCCTTCCATTCCCCTGTTAACCTTTGGAGCAAATAAATTCCATTTTTGTTTGAACTGCTTTGAGGTGTGAATCTGTCACTTGCCACCAAAGGAGTCATGAAAATCACACTGGCTTCCAGAGTGAATTAACATTGACAACGAAGCCTCGCCCACACACCTTCGCAGTCTGTGTGAGGGAGAGTGATGACAGTTTAAATAGTGCAGGCTCTGCCCCCAAGAGATCACGGGAAGCGAGGTCAGACTCCCCAGGGCAGCCAAGCGAACGCATGTGAGGGGTCTGGACCTGCCTCGGTCAGTCACTGAGACGTGCTGGTGTGGGCCTGGACTCGAGGGCCTTTTTATTCCCAAAGCCCTCTTGTGGTAAAGAATTGATTGTCATACAGAAGAAGTGTGACTGCCTCTCACACAGTTTTGCCCACCTGGATCAGGAGAAATTGCCCCAAGCAATGTGTCCTTCTGACAGAGAAACAGCACACGTGCGCACACACACACACATACACACACACGAGCAAAATACCATCCCTTAACAGGCTCTGGGTTACAGGAGCTGGAAACTGGCTAGTCCTCATCTCTAAGCATACCAGGTGTTCCTGCAGAGAAGGCAGAATCTGGTAGAATCTGACGGTTTGGTTTACAAAAAGCACCCTGCAGTAGGCAGCCTGGGTGTGTGGTTGGGATGCAAAAAAAAAAACACAAAAACTAGAATGATCTTCTGGAGGGCAGGCCGCTTGTGATACAGGCTTCCCTGGCTGGGTGAGTGTTCTAGGAACCCATCTGTATCAGTGCACCAGTTGGTGTTGTGAGAGGCTGCGCTCAACTTCAGGGAATTTTTCTGAAGACTCAACACATTTGCACATTTCATGATGGGTGATTTAGGAGCGCGACCTGCCCACACCACACTGAGTGTTCAGCAGTTTCGACCAAAAACAGCATGGCCCCATGCCCCACCCTCCCTATTCACCTGATCTCACCTTGAGCAACCTTTTATTTTGTTTGATGTGTAAGAGGTGAAACAAAAAATGGGAGAAGCACTAAAAGACATCAAAATCGATGAGTTCAAGCCCTGTTTTGAGCAATGGAAAAAACATCTCCATAGGCATATTGTCTCAAATGGAGAGTACTTCAAAGGTGACTGAAGCTTAAACATGTAAGAATAAATACACAATTTCTTATCAAATAATTCCAGGTTGGGGGGGAACCCCACTCATATTTCCATAAGCATCTGATGTCTTCATAGGCAACCCACAGTGATTACAATAATAACTCACACTTCTGACGGTGGTGCTCTTCATGTCTCATTTAATCCTCTGGGCACTACTTTTATCCTCATTTTACAGTGAGGGAATTGAGCCTTTGATAAGTAGTTCCCTCAAGGTCTCATAGCTGTATGCAGCACAGCCTGAACTTGAACTCAGGGATGTCTCACCCCAAAGCCCATGCACTTTGGCCACTGCACAATAATACCTCCCTAAAGAGAGGAACTTGGTCAGCACGTCCTCTGTGCCAGGCAAGGCGCCAAGCACTCTGCGTTCGTAGGTGGTTGAATTTGAGCCTCACAACCACCGTGTGAGGGAGGTGTTATCGATCCCAATTTTCAGACGAGGCATCCGGGGTTCAGAGAGGTTGAAGATCGTGCTCTTAACTGGGTATCAAACTCAGATCTGCTTCATAGCAAAGTCATGGTCTTTGTGTCCCACAGACTGAAGAGTGTGACACTTGTGGAGGCAGATGGAGTGTGGTCCTTGTGTCACCAAGTCTGGAGCTCCAGGCATCACTCCTGGTGCTGCCCCGAAGGCCTTGTGTGATTTCAGGCAAGACTCCTTCCTCTCGTGGCCTCAGTTTGCTCATCTGACCAATGATGGCACCATATTGGCTAATCTCTCAAGCTCCTCCTCTCAGCCCTAAAGCTTTTCTAGTTTCAGATTTAAGAAACTCACTTTGGACCCCTGTGGCCTGGCATCAGCCTGAAGCCCAGGGTGAGGATGGGGCATGCAGCCCAGCCTTTCAGAAGAGAGCTGGTCCCTGCTGTACTGTTAAGGGCTGGGCTTCACCTCGTCCCTCAGGGTGGAGGGCCCCAGCTGGAGAGACTTCCCAGAAGCCTTCAGGGGTCCACGACTTCCCTCAGGGTTCCACATGGGGAGGCTGGAGGCCAGATCAAGCCCACAGGGGTGTTTTAGTTGGCTCTTGCAGTGTTTTAAAACACCTGGTATTACCAATATTTTTACATCAAAAAAGACATTACCTAAAATCTGGATTTATAGATTCTCCTGAAAAGTCGGAACATCTGGCCACTTCAGGCCCATATTCCCACTGGCCACACTGGCCCAGGTTGCTGGCTTCTGGCCTTTCACTGGGACAAGCTGCCCTGCTTTGCCACTGCTCCCATGGCCAGCCCACACACAGCCTCTTGCCTGGCCCTGCAGGCACTTCGGTCTGTGAGCCTCGTTCAAGGAGTCGAGGCTGCTCTTTTCTGGAGGAAGGACCTGAAAGGAGGGGGGGGGGCTCCATGCAGCATTTGGACATGAAAACAAAAGCTCCTTTTCCTCCAGATATGACCAGGGCACTGGCCTCTGCTGGCCTCTGACACCACACCCTGCAGCCTGAGTGTAGGCGGGAGCCCCTACCCAGGAACAGAAACTGAAGGTGCCACAAAAGGAGGCGTGTTCGTCCATCCGTGAAACTCTCCTTCTCCCAGCAGCTGCCACCCAGATCTCTATCTGCTTTCGGGGCCCAGAGTGGACCAGCAGGCATGTGCCACTTCCCTAGACAGGGGCTATAATGGCAACATTGTGCTGAGGAAAACAAGAGCGGTTTTCATCCAGCAACCAGCACTGAGCAGACATTCGAGCAGGGCGCTGTGGGGCTTGCCCTGCACAAAGGAGCTCGGAGAGGGCCCCGAGTGGAGGAGAAGCCCCATAAGCTGAGCTGCATGTCTACAGCATGAGGCAGTGGGGGCGGAACTCACGGAGGCGTCACTCATACAACACCTCATTGCGATGTCACTTCCCTCTGCAAGTAAATAAACAAATACACAATCTCACAGGCTAAATTGCCCCTCCCCGTGACACGTGCATCCACAGAAGCCTCCTGAGAGTTGAGGTTTGTTCTCCGACTCACTCCACAAGCCATTAGCACTCACTAGGTGCCAGGAATGCACTAAGGATCCAGCAGTGAGGAAGGCAAAGCACCCACCCCGCAGTGCTTGCAATCCAGGGGAACACGGAGAGGCAAGGAGAGGACTAAGTAGGAAATTCTACACTGGTGACCCAGTGGAAGAATGGAGGGTCACAGCGTGGCAGAGTCGGCTCAAAAACCCAGATTCGAGCCCCCAGTCTGTGGTCTTCCCTCCTCTTCCCAAGGTCTCCTGAGCTCAACGCCTGTCTGCTCTGAGGAATGGCGGGCTGGGGCTCTGTAAAGAGAGCACCCTCAGTACCATACTAATGAGGGCAAGGGGGGGCCATCACATATTTTAGGGGGCGTTTCATCGGGATTGTGGAATGGTCACTCTGGTGGCCAGGGTAGAAGCAGACCTGGGGCACAGTGACAAGTTAGAAAGCTAGAGTATGTTTCTGTCACTGGGACAAAGAACCTTTGGCCTCCACATTTTCCTTTCCCAGGGCTTCCCAGTTCCACCTGATAAGCTAAGAATGAGACTGAAGAGTACCGTTTGTTTTCACAAGACCGGGACCATGAGGGGTTGAAAGCGTTCTTCCTGGTATTGTTCACGGGGACAGAATCTGGTATCTTTGGGCAGGGCCGACGCTCTTCACACAGAACTCTTTAGACAAGCAGCAGGCTTTCCTTGGTTTGGAGCAAAAAGGAAAGGGAAGATATGAGGCAGATGCTAACAATCCTCCCCAGAGAGCTGCACTCTGACAGGGAAATGGGAAGGGGAGGAGAAACCCAGGCCTCCACAGCCGCCCTCTCCGTCCTCTGCCTGGTGCTTCCCACCCAGCCCCGCAGTCCAGCCAAACCAAACAGCGTGGCAGACACACCGCAGTTCTCCGTCTCTGCATCGGTGCTCTTGCTGTTTCTCTGCCTGCAGCGTTATCTCCTCCGTGCGGCCCGCTCACCAAACGTCCGCAGTCCAGTATGCTGCCGTGATCAGTGAGACAGTTTTGCTTGGTCTTGGTGAGCTCCAAAAAGCACTTTATCTCTACTCTGGTTTTCTTCCCATAATAATTTGTCCCTATATTATTTTGTACGTATTTATTTCCTCTACTACATTGTGGATTCCTTGAAGAGATCACTCCTACTTAGTTCTCCCAATAGAAGCTTACACAGAGTACAGTAAATATTCCTAAGTGGACTAGTGAAAAGGTAAAGCTTTTAGGGTAACTGTAGACCACATTCAAGGCAAAGTACAAAAAAATATACACAATTATTCCTTATCCAAAACCCACAAGTAGCCTCCTGGCTCATCTCATTCAGTGTCCCTGGCAACCAAGCTGTAGCCAACTCAGTCAACAGTGCCACCCAGTGTACGTTATGGGTAATTATCTCAAGAAGAACCACTACACCCGGGGTGTCCAACCAGATGCTGCCCAAGACAAAGTAGCCGATTTACTTCAAACATGAGATTTGTTTTTTTGTTTTAGTTAGTGTTTGTATATTTAATGTGTGGCCCAGAGATGCCAAAAGGTTGGACACCCAGCGTCGTTAATCCTTAGAACCGTACACTAACTGTGCTCTCCTGTTTTTGCATCTTTCCGGACCACAGCCTGGGAACCCACCCCACACGCTCTCCTACAGCTGCATGCTCTCCTATAAAGTGCTTCTCAGCCCTTTTGACTTTTCCAATTCTCTGATAAACCTCCAGTGTTCCTGAAAGTTTCTGGAAATTAATCTACCCAAACCTCTATTTTTTGCAATAATTATGTTCTCTACTTTTAAAAATATTCTAAATGAAATACTATGTTTTAAAAGTATTAACAGGCTAGCCTGGGAACCTAACTACAATTCATAGCCTTAACTCCAAGTGTCTGAGTTCAAACAGTGAACTTCTGGAACTTCGTCCGCTTGTGAATTGTTGGTTGTCTGCATTAGAATTTAAACTGACCTTTTCAAATGGGAAAAGTGGCAGGAACAAAAAGGAACTTGGAAAATAATAATGGCTCATATTTATATAGCTATTTATGGCTTATGAAGTGGGTTTGTATCATTATTTCACTTGCCTTGCGCACAGCCTTGTGGGGTCAGTGTGAGGTTATCACCCCCAGCACACCGAGCAAGCAAGCCTCACAGGCTAAATTTTACACATTTACAAAGGAGTAGAGCAAGGGCTCACACACGTTTCAGACTTAAATTCCACTGGGTTTTTTTCCCTACCCCACATTTCCTCTAAATGCTCAAACACAGGCACACTACCTGTGCAGTTTTGCAAAGCCAGCATTAATTTCGACCTGCCCATAAAAGCAATGGAGAAAGAACTCCCCAGTCCAGGAAGTTGCAGGGCAGCCTTTCCCTGGACCTTCCTTGTCTCTCTGCCTTTGCATAAGGTGTTTGGTTTCTTAATTATTATTACTTCACCCCTCTTTCATACTGCTCATAGCGCCGGGTCCACTCACCATCAGGTGCTCAAGATCTGTTGGCTGGAGACCATAAACCCAAAGCCAGGAAATAAGTGGCAGCTGCAAGGATAGAGGTTTTGATTCCACGGTGGGGAAGGGCGGGGCGGGGGGGGGGGGCACGTCCTAACAGTCTCGGCAATCTGAACACGGGTGGGCTGGGAGATACGATAGTGAGCTCCCCATCTCTAGCGGAGAGCAAGCAGAGCTGAACACGGCCTTGGTTCAGGTTGGAGTGGGACGCGCAGCGCGGGACCCAAAGCGCGGCAACCGGGAAACGAGTCTTTCGGACCTCAGCGGGAGGGGCTTGGAGCGAGTGCGGAAGGCAGGGCGTGGCACAGACGTGTTGGGGACAAGCGACACCGGCCTGCGGCCCAGGGAGCGAGGCGAGCTCCTTGTCTATTCCGGGAGAGGCGTGGAGGGCAGGGTGGGGGTGCCGGGCTAGCATCCTGTCTGGGGGAGGGGACGCGCGGAGGGCGCTCCCGCGGGGCCGACTGGAGAGCTCCCTGCGCCCGCCGCCAGCAGCCCCTCCGGAGCCACCGCAACCTGCGCCGCGGGCCCTGGGGATCAGCTGGCGCCATGGACCGAGGCCGGGGTAAGAGGAGCGGCAGGGGCCGCACTTGTTGCTGCGCCGATCTGGGAAGGGAGAACCGGGAGATCTAGAGGCCAGAGAGGATGGACTGAGGGACGCTGGAGCCGGGTGGGGGGGAGTGGAGGCTCGGCGCTGTGTGTGCAGATGCCTCCTGCAGCCCCTGGCAGCCCAGTGTCTGTTAGTCCTGGGGACGAGTGGCCCTCTGTGTGTAAAACCGAAGTTTCATACACTCAGACTCCTGAGCTCATAAAACAATCCCCCACAAGATTTCTGAGTCCGGCGAGCCTTCCCACCCCAGTCCCCTCAGGAAGGGTACAAAAGGGTTGATAGGTTACAGTCCAGAAACACCCAACTTCTGAAGACCCCTGTGTGCGCCTGGGGAGAAGCCCCAGGAGACTGAAGTCTGCAGCTGCCTAGGGCACTGGGAGGAGGAAGAGCAGGCGCACGGATGTCCTGGCTCTGTTCCTGACAAGCTCAGTGACCTTAGGCCAGCCCCTTCTGCTCTCTGGGCTGCTGACAACGTTGGACTAGATGGTCTCCGAGGCCCCTTCCTCCTCGAACTCTCAGGAGATGAGTGTATTTGATAGGAATGTCACGGAAGTGGTGGAGGCTTGCAGAAATTGGAAGTGACAAGAAAAAAGTGGCTGTGTTTCTAGGGGGCTGTGCATAAGAAAAGGTCCAGCCATCTCAAAGAGCATGGGTCTGGAAAGAAGTGGCCTGCTGGGACATGGGGACTGTAGCTAAGGCTGGAACACCAGGGTCCTAACTGCCCACCTCTGGAATTCAAAGAGATTACAGGTGTGAATACACTTGGTACACTAGTGAGTGTGGTGTCAACAAAAGAAGCATAATTATTTTTGTTATTATTATCAATGGAAAATTCTTCCCCATCCCTACAATAATCTTACGCACTTTCTCCATCTGCCTGTTCGCTGTGCTGAGGCCACCAGTTGGGAAAGGAGTGACCAAGGCTGTGGAAGCAATTAGGAGGGCACTGGGGTCAGGGACATGGGCATGAGCAGTAGGTGTCAGGGTCACCGCCCCTGCACTCCCAGTCCAGATTAAGCCGGAGTTCAGAGGGCTGGAGGGGATCTCTGGCTCCCAGTTCAAGATTTATAAAGCAGTTCTCACTGTTCACTGACTCCTAGACAAGTCTGCAAAGAGTATGCACACTCCCCAGGGAGGAAAAAGAGAAAGAGACAAGAGGTACCGATGTCCTTCAGTCCTCTGTTCCTACCTCCCACATCACACATCTAAAGCAGAGCACCAGCCCCCACCCCGTTACCTCCCACAAGTTGTCGGGTTCCACCTTATCTGGTCCCCAGCACAAAAATCCACAACTAGCCCACCCCGAATTATGGAAGACAGACTATGTCCCCCTCAGGCACACAGGGGTGACGACAATTCACTTAGTTTTACACATTTAATAACCGGTGCTTCACTTCAGAAGGCCGCCTCCAGAGTGCTGTTCCTAGGGAGCCAGACTTCCCAGGAATCTGTCAGGACTCTGAGTGTTCTAGGACTCTGGCCCTCTCCCTTCTGCAGGCTTTCCAGAGCCACTTTCCTCCTCCTTCACAGCCCGCCTCACAGTGTGCCCTAAGAGTTACTCATCCGACTACCTGTGAGTGTCTAGCTCCCCTGCCCCCCTGCAGCCTCCGGAACACTGGGGGCAGATCTGCGGGGTCAGTGTGCTGACAGGGTGCCTGGAACGCCACAGGAGCTCACTCACTAACCGTGGTTCAGCAGTTCGTTAGTGATATGAAACATGCTTTATAGTGTGTGTCAGGTTAACTGTAATGCCAATTTTTTTGAAAGAAGAATGTTACTATGTCCTCTCATCAGAACAGTTCTCTGTGACTCAAAAAGGCTTTCCCAAAGCGTGAGCAAAGTGGATGGGCACACAGGACTGGGTTATCGATCCTTGGTTGCAGTTGTCTGCCTTGATAAATTACTGCAAGCACTTTATGAATGAAAGCAAACACGACTAAGTATTAATTAGAATACAAAAATCTATGTGTTTTAAGTTGAAACATGAGACTTGAAAAATCATTCCAGCAGAACTTTCTTGTGCCCTTGTCCCCAGGTTGGTGTGTGTGTGCATACTTTCTGTTGTCGAGGAAGGTTTCAGAAGGGCAGGCCTCGTTTCAACCCCAACCCTACCACGTGGGGAGTGGGACTGCCATGCCCAGGGTACTGTGGAGGAAACCACACTTCGGAGTCAGTAACAATGACAACTGAAATCATCGAACTCTTTCCATCCACCAGGCACCAGACACCATGCTCAGCTTTTTACATGGTTTCTCTTGGAACGAGCAATGGGATGGGGACCGTGATCAGGTGCTGTCATTAATGCCCATATCACGGGAAAGCAGGTGTGGCAGGTGTATTAGACAGCTAGGGCTGACTAACAAAATACCATAGGCTGGATGACTTAAACAGCAAAAACTTATTTTCTCACAGTTTAGGAGGCTAGAAGTCCAAGATCAAGGCAAGACCTTTGTTCTGAGCTTGTAGACAGCCTCCTCCTCACTGCGTCCTCGCGCGGCCTCTCCTCTGCAAAAAACAGAGAGAAAGAGCTCGGGCGTCTCTTCTTAAAAGGACACCAGCTTCAGAGGATTAGGGCCCCGCCTTTATGACCTCGTTTAACCTTAAATACCTCCCTAAAATCATAAGCATGTAATTCACCTAAATAGCACCTAATCCTGGCACCTAAAGGTGCTTTCTCCAAAAACAGACACATTGAAGGTTAAGGCTTCAACATATGAATTGGGGGAAGGGGAGACAATTCAGTCCATAACAGCAGGTCACTGACATTGTCAGGCACCCTGACAGAAAGAGAGCTGGGTTAGAACTGAAGTCCTGATGGTTAGCTTGCTTCTGACTGCCTCCGTGGTGGCAGCTAACCCGCCCAAGTCCTAGAGCAGGGCTTGGATGCCAAATATTCCTGCAGCGAGTACCCACGCCCCCCACCCGTGCCTCCATCGTGCCAGGGGTGCACTGTTCAGATCTTCAGGAGCAATAACAGCATCAAAGTCAATTGACTGGAGAATGGAAACGAACCTGGGAAGTGGGATTTCTCTTCTGACAGTGTAAGTCAAGCAGGATCCATATGATGTAGTAATGGACTTTGAAACCACTTACAGAACTAAGGCCTGCTTGAGTGTGGTTGGGAGGGTAATAATACGGGTGTGGTAATTTATCACTTTAATTTGAACATTTCACCTAAAATGTCATATGGCATGCTTGAGTGTGATATTGTTATGTTACAAAACTACGTGCTTACGATTTTGTAATAAACAAGGGGCGTTAGTTGTGCTGCACCCCGTATTATAATGAAATTCGTTCCCGTGGAATTTCCTGATTCATGGATATCGTACAAAGAGAGTCAGCCATTGGTGAAGGTAACACCTTCACTACAGACTAATAATACACCACCTTTTACAGGACAAGTAATTAACCTATTGTCTTAAGAGGATAAGATATGGATACTGGTAATACCTATTTCCTGGGGTTGTAAATATTAAGGGCATGGAAAACACTTCATATAATGCCTAGCATGTGGAACCCACTCAATAAATGCTTGCTATTGTAGTAATTACAATCTTTTAAAATCAGGTTCAACATAATAAAATTGCTTTATAGAGCTCTGCTTGGTCCCTCCACATGCTGATCTGACTCTCACGACACTCTCTGAGTCCCTACTTTAAATAATGAGTTGGTCAGCTCTTGCGCCCACGTCATAACCTTCTCTGTATCCTGGAGCTCCTCCATGGTGCTTGTCTCATGGAAATATAAGTTCAATAACTGGACCACTATCTGACTGACATTTCTGAGAGTCCATTGGCTCTTATTTATTCTACGTAGTCATTCCTACTGACCGTGGTGGTGTCTTCACCATTTTGCTTTTGCAAACTTTCCAGTCTTCTCAAGGCATCTTCACTTTAAACTCTTTCGTCTAAAGTTTCTTTGATTTTTTTACTATGTCTTCTTAATGTCCAAGGTTCTATCGGATCTGCCTGGCTCATGTGCAGTCATCGATTGCCCCAAGATTCCTTTCTTTTCTACTTTACAACTAAGTCTTTCTCAACTAATCAAATTCAGCCCAAGGCGGGAGTTTCTTTTGCTGCATTCTATATTCCTTGGGAAATCATATCGTCTACTGGGCAACTCAAGAAATAATTTGAAACTCTGCTTTTCATTAAATGAAATTTTTATTGTTCAAGAGATGATAGAAGAACCCATTCCGTGTCTTGCCCTGTTGGACCAGCTTTGAGATGATGGTAATGATGATGATGATGATGATGATGATGACGATGATGATGATGATGACGATGATGATGATGACGATGATGACTAAAGCCACATCTTCCCTACCCATACCTTGCATTGACCAAGCGGCCTGTAGCCACTCCCGTGAGGAGCCCGCCCCATGGCCGTGAATCCCCATACCTCTCCCCTGACATCCAAGTTCACTGTCTCCACCGTTTCTATCAGTTACTGTCATTCCGAGAGGAATACTCATCCATGCTCGCCTTTTCCATCCAAACGTGTTCCATGAGGTCACCTTCAACAGCCTGGAGACTCAGTAGAACGGAGTGGTTCAGTTCAGAGAATGGACAAACTGGGGTTTGAGTTTGACTGCAACTTTCCAGCTGTATAATCTTGTATAAATTGGGTGAATTACTTAATTTCCCTGAAATCCAGTTTCATTTCATCTGGAGTGTCATGAGAAAAGCTGGCACTTAGGAAGTGTTCAATAAGTGATAGATGTTATATTTATCAAATATAATTACTTGGATCTTAGCCATGCTCTGCAGTGGGCGTGTGTGGTCATATGGGGCCATGGCATTTAACCTCACGCTCGTCCCTACAGAGTTTTCTGCTGGTCCCTTCCATCTCCTTGTCCCAGTCAGCCTCCTTTGTGTGGCTTCTCCATTATAGTCAGTGGTTTTTTCTGCCTCTTCCTCAAATACCAGTTTCAGGCCCCCTTCTCACGCTGGTGAGCACCCTGCCAATTAAGTTTCTCCCTCCCCACCCTCTACCAAAAGCATTGTCATTATTCCATTCTGATCTTTGGTTTGGAAAAACAATCCTGTTTTTGGGTATCATCAGCTTCTCATACCCGTCTTACCCTTTGAAACAAAAATTCCAACTGAACAAAAAAATTAATCCCCTGTGCACACACATACCCCTGCCGCCCTAAGCATTTCCCTCCTTCCTTTCCTGGCCAAATTTCTCAGATAAATGGCCAGCACTCACGGTTTCCTGTTCCTTCCCACACACTCTCTCACCGCCTGCAGCCTCACTTCCAATCACACCTTCTGCTGAAAGCCCACTCTTAACGGTTACAAATGGTTTCCAGTTTGTCTAATCTTGGCCTAGTCAAAGTCCCATCTCCTGGACTTCTCTGTAGCTCTGTTGACCTTCTACTTTTTTCTAAATGCATTCTCCAACTTTGCAGAGATGGGAAAAGCATGGATTTTGGAGTCAAATAACTCTAGGTTAAATAACCACCACTCCATCCCTCCAGAAAGCCCTTTCTGCCTCTCCCATGCCCCAACCCCACACTTACACTTGCTCATACCCTCTGCTTCTTCTGCCCTATGGCAAGTGACCCAAGGAAGCCTTGTTCCCTCAGTCTGTAAAGCAGCAAGAAGGACACCTAGCAGTGAGGGGCTGAAATGTGGTCATATTTTCCCAGCACCCAGTGCCTGGCCCACAGGGAGCGCTTACTAATTGTGTCCTGTATTTCCCTCTGACTCACTTGATCTTTCTTCTTTGCTGTTTCTTGCCCTCTCTCTCCTCCCTTATCGCCTCACCAGCTCAGCCCCCTCTCCACACTCACTCCTGTCCAGAACCAAGCCCCTCTAGGAGGGGGACTCTCAATGTCTATCTTTAGCCGTGGGTTACTCCTGCATTACCTCCTGCCTGTGGTGCATTTCCATTCGGAGGTCAACTCAACCTCTGAGTGACCCAATTTTGAACTCATTTTATTCACCACCAAATTAGATGACCCTTCTTGTTTCTTTTTCTGTTAACACAACCATATGAGGAACTACTGAAGGATATGGGTCTGTTTGTGAATGAGACTAAGTTTGAAGGGGGGACATGGGATTAGTCCTGCAGAAGAGGTAATAGAGTCTCCAGAAAGCTAGACAAGAGGTTAAACAGAGAATTATTTGGGCTCAATCTAGGAGAAGCATACAAATAAAAAAGAGGTATTCATTGATAGAATTGGAGTTGCCCGGGGACATCATGAGGCAGAGGTTGAGTGGCCACAAATCAGAGAAGACACAGGATGGCTCCTGTGGGGACCAGAGTAATATCTGGGTTAAAGACAACTGTCACTTAATAGTCACGTTGTTTCCATAGACATGGCCCTTTTGCACATTATAGAGAACAGATCTTGTAGGAATATATACTTCAGGCTGAAGCACTGATCTTTTAAGTATACATTGTATCATAGATTTTAATGGACTTAAGAATTATCTCTGCTCATGGATTGAATTTGGGAAGAAGGCAGGATGCAATTAAAGACAGTTATTTAAACTATAGATCTGATCATGCTTGGACCCTTCAGAAGTCTCCCAGTGTTCTTATGAAACAGACAATCCTTGCGGTGGCCCTCAAGGTCCTGCCCTGTCACAAACTTACTCTGGGCCCCTGCCCCTCTCCTACTGTGGGCTCTCCCCACACCGGCCCTTGTACAGGCACCCGTTTAGCTCCTACTCATCCTTAGCAATCTGCTCAAGCATCCCTTCCTCAAGGCAATCTTTCCCAGTCTCCTAAGCTACATCCCTTTTAAAGTGCTCGTAGCACCCTGTATGTCTCATTGGTTGCTGTTTTCACAATTATAATTAGTTGTGGGATTGAATTAGCTGTTAATATGAGCTCTGTGAGGGCAGGGCCCTTCTCACCTGCCCACAGCGATTTCCCCAGCACCCAGTTTAATGCCTGGCACATAGTAGGTGCTCAAAAATGTCTGTTGAGATGATGAATAAATGAAAGAAAAATTTCACAGGATGGAAATTGGATGTGGACACTTTCAGCTCCATCAATGATTCACATTTTAGGGACGAAAACGTAGACTTTGTGATTATTCGTCATTTCCTTTGCCTTCATTCTTGATATAGTAAGACTCCACGTCCTATGGACTTTCATTGGAATATCCACCTTGGATGGCTTCTTCTCCTGTACCCTGTCATCTCCTGTAGGAGCTTCCTCCTTGTACTCTCGCCTTCTTCAGCCTGCCTTAAGGACCACTGCTGATCTGTCTACAGCAGCAGTTCTTAAATCCAGATGGGCTCAGAATCATCTCCTATGGAACCTACTGGGAACATATCCCACAATGGAGCTGATCAGTGGGTCTGAAGCAACGTTTCTGAATGTGTATTTTTTGCAAAGCTCCCAAGCGAGTCTGATGTGCTCAGTGTTGTAATGCACTGCTTTTGTCATGACCCTTGACCCTGCTCAAACACCTTCTGGGATTCCCTGTTGCTCACTCTAGCATTGTCTTAGAAGGAACCCCGGGAATATAAGAATATTCAGACCAAGAATTGACCACTACAATCGTTTCTCTGGGGACCCTTCCACCCTACACTTCTCTTATGTGGCTTCTCTCAACTCTGGCAAAAGCCACGTGAAGTGGACAGCTGAGACATTCTTCCCATTAGACAGGATGTAAAAAATGAAATTCAAAAAAAAGACCCTGCTATTCCCCTTCACTGAGAGAGACCGCTAAGCATCACCTCCCTGGGAAAACTCCCCAGCCACATCCCCTCTCCAACCTCCTCCCTGACTTCAGGTTACCTCCACCCTCATTCAGGAGATTTCACTGCACTGACTTAAATGCTTCATCTATGTATGTGTGTGTCCTGTGGTGTGAAGCTGTCTTCTCATCTCATGGCCAGTGTCTAACATGTAGCACATGTTTAATAACAACAGCCATGAGTGCTCGCCATGACACAGGCAGTACACGTGTGTGCACCAAGCCATTTAATCCTCCCCACAAGCAGGAAGCTGAAGTAGTTTAGCTTTTGTGTTCAAAGAATATGTCACTGACTTTACCAGGGGGAGAATGCCTATTCACAAATGTTGCCTGCAGCTATGAGTTCAGAGTGTCTATACAGTGTGTGGCTTCCATTTTCTAGAATCACAGATGGTGTACATGTGAATTACAAATGTATAAACATAATTTTGTATTAAAAATTCTGTAGTTTTTGGCAAAATCTGTTTCTGGGGTAGGCTAGTGAGGACAGCCCCTGTGGAGGAATGTTTGCAGCAGTATATGAATGCATAGACTATTTGAAGTTTTTGATATTAATATATTTGTGATATTTATCTTCCTTCAGCACTGCAATCCCATCCCTCCAAAGAAAATCAAGTGGGAATGTTTATCGTGACTTTGTCCCGTTACATCAAAAGTTATTTCCCGTTATTTATTTTTATTACATAATTACAAACTTGTTTTATATATATAGTTATATATTTAGTTATATATATTTAAATTTCCACATTTTACAGATGAAGAAACTGAGGGTTGGAAAGTTTTATTTACCAAACCCGCCAACCTCCAAATCCAAGTTCCTTGCCATTACTCTCCACCACTTCTCCATGAATGCTAGAGAGTCACTCCCAGCTCACTTCTATGAAGGACTTGTTAGATAAGCCACAGGGACTTACCAGGTAAGGATTTCGAGGTGAGGGCAGGGAGTCTGCCAAGAAGCAGAGGAGGAGAAAGGAATGTGAACAATAGGGCCAGGCAGCTGCCATTGAGATTTGATTTCTCACCCTTCACACTCCGGCTGCAGCCCTAGGAGTTCTGGTGTTTAGAATTCAAAAAGCTCTGGACCTCATGGAATTAATAGAGGCTGCCCCAAAAGCACCCAGGCAGGGTTTGTCCTCCATGTAAAACTCCACTTGGGAATCCCAACCACACCCGAGGTCGGAGAGGACGGGCAGAGCCAGCCAGACAAGCTGCTTCTCCCTGGCGCAGTTGTCAGGCTGCAGTGGGGGCAGAATGTGGCAGCGCATTGCTGCCATTCCAGCTCTGGGGAGTTGACTGACAGCGGGAGACAAGCCTGGCTTTTTATAGCCCTCTGAGAGCTGAGGAGAAAACTGATCTCCTGAGAGCGAGAAGTGGGGCACATGTCTTTTCCAGGCACCATTCCCTCAACTGTAGTCCCAGGGTCAGAGTCACGGCTAAGTGAGCAATGCAGGGGGGCAAACCGCACTCACCGTCCGGGAAATGGAATCACAACCAAACCTGGTTCCTTGAATCCTTGGGCTTCAATTTCTTCACCTGTCAGGTCGAAGTATTGCAGTGCAGGGGTCTGCCCACCTCAGCCCATGAATCAAATCCAGCCCGCCACCTCTTTTCACAAATAAAGTTTTACTGGAACACAGCCACACCCATTCATTATGCGTTGTCTATGGCTGCTTTCTGACTGCAAGGGCAGAGTTGAACAGCTGTGACAGAGGTCATGCGTGGCCTGCAAAGCCTAAAGCATGCACTACCTGGTCCTTTAAAGACAAAGTTTGCCAACCGCCGGATCAGAATGCAGGGGGCTGGGAATGTCTGCCTGGAGCACTGTGGTGAGTAGGGTTCTGAGGATGTGTCCAGACTGAGGCATGAGGCCCTGTCCTTGGACCATACAGGCGTTTGTATTCAAGGGTAGTGTTGGAGGAATACCACTTACAGTGGTCTTTGAACTGCATTTAGCCCCAGAATCTTTTTTGCAAACAAAATCTTAAGCAATAGAGCTGCTTTAGGTGAAGCAGAAATGAAAACACTGAGTACAGCCCACTCCATCCCTTCCACTCCCAAGGCAGCCCCTAAGGAAGCTACACCGATCCCACGCCTTCATCAGCACAGGATTTGAAAACCACCTACCTAATCCTAGGCCCCTCGTTTTACAACTGGGGAAACTGAGGCTCAATGGGTGGCATCTTGCCTAAGGTCACATGACAATCTCCCAGTTGGCTTTCCACAGAACCAATAATGTGGTCATAAAATATCAGCAGAACACAAACACATCTCTGCTGGGAGAAAAACCGTCCAGTGGTTTTGGGGGCTTCCGAGCTGCCATCAGTGCTGGTGGCCATGACACGCCCTCACTGACCCAGGAGCCCACAGGGATGCAGGGCTGGGACTTGGCCAGGACACATTGCTGATGCCCGTCCATGCTTCACAATGACTTGGTCAAGGCTTGGGAGCCTTCGATCTGAGACCAGCAGAGACAAAAGAAGAAAATGAAAGTGGAATTGGACCATATTTTTTAAATTTCATTGGTACCAAGACATACTTTTTAGAAATCAGAACGCATTTGGAGCTGTCCGTCTCAGGAGCACACCTGTGCTTTCCCTTCCCCTCTTCTCCTTACCTTTGCCTCTCCCCCCTGAGCTCCAAGGGCCCTTCTCTCGCTTCTGTACCTTGTTCCTGAGCCTATGAGCAGGGGCAATTTACTCTTACTGCCTCCACAACTTCCTAAATAAACTTTCTCTTACAATTTGAAAAAAGAATCGGAACATATCTTATAACTGATATATTAATCTGTTCCTTTTCTGCACTTTTTACAAACAGCTAGGCTTTTAAAAGTTAAAAACATCTTAAAATCAGTGGCATCTTAGAATAGAGAAATTATGCTAATTTATACCAAAGCTTTCTTTTGAAGATGGAATCAGATTTATTCATTTGTAGAATAAATATTTATTCTTCCTGCCCATTCTTGTTGGAGGGTTTGCTAAGAGCAGATCCAGCTGATATGAAAGCAAGGGGGAATTTTTTTTAGCTCCACTTGAACCAAGAAGAAAGCTGCTCTAGGAGTGTGCTGGGAAGCCAGGGAGATGGGTCATGTTTCCTCGCCTCCAGCCAGCAACCAGGTGCAGCTCCAAGAGATTACAGAGAAGAAACGCAGGGTCCCTGTACCCCAGAATCTCCTAATGAGGCAGAGAAAGTAAGACTAGGTCACCAGTGCCTGTGCCATGAGGTCATACCTGGTCACTGTCCTTCAAAGAGAATATAAAGAGACCAGAGGGCTCGAGGGACACTTTCTAGCCAGGAACCTCAGAAGCACTGAGGAGATGGCGTTCTAGGTGGAGAAAATGGCAGGGGAAAAAAGGCGCAGAAACGTGCTGAGGGTGCAAATCGGGTGGGCATCCCTAGGCACCCCCGCCGGAGGAGCAGGTAGAAGTTAGAGGGAGCCTCTCGAGCCCTTCCCAAGAGAGGGAGGGGACTTATCCTCCAGGTCCTTTTAACTAAGTGTGCCCCAGTCCCTGAGGGGCTTTGTTGCTCGATCTGTAACTAATAATAGAGACAGCCTGCTGTGGGAGCCGCTTTGCCTGTGGTGTCGAGTTGCGGGGTTTCAATCACAGCTCTACCCCTTCCACTTAATCCCGACCGTTTTGAGTTTCTTCCACTGAAAATGGAGATAACAATCTCCTGCCTACCTAATGGGGGATCATTGGACACAGGCAAGGAGAGCACTCAGCACTAGGAAGCGTTCAATGTAAAAAAAAAAAAAAAGCTAAAGCTTAAAATACAGGTTTATAAATGATCGCCTTTCTTAATGAATTAGAATGGAATCCAAGTTCTCTGTAACACTTTCCCTGGGCTTCGCTCTTCCCGCCTGCCCATGCAAAGGATGGGATTTCAAAGGAGCTGGGGATCAGCCACAGGGAGCGCTGGCAGGCTGGCCGCATGAGGAGGTCTTTCATCGTCTGTGTCACAAAGGAAACTGGTGTCTTGCCCTGGGAGGTTCCCGAGGAGGTGTGGGCAGGAGGGTGGTGCTAAGTGTTGCCATTTGGGGAATTTACTAAAGCCAGCAGTGCGCTCACATCAGAGCAGAAAGGGGGTATTGGAAAGAGGTGACCAGTTAGGAGCTACAGCAAATGTTGCGGGTGAGCAGCAGACTGTATAAGATCGGCATGTTTCAGTTAAGAACAAGGAGAGATACAACTTCAAACTGTCCATTTTCAACTGCATCAAC
The DNA here is from genome assembly GCA_004027735.1 of Carollia perspicillata. Lineage (NCBI taxonomy): Eukaryota > Metazoa > Chordata > Mammalia > Chiroptera > Phyllostomidae > Carollia > Carollia perspicillata. The sequence goes on from PVKM010011619.1 coordinate 25,093, forward strand.
TGTGTAGAAATGTTGGTCTAATGGAATAGCAGAGGAAACATTTGTCTAGGGCTCATCAGTTCTCAGGACATTCATTCCCAGCATCTTTAACCATCATTTCCTTGATTCCCACCCCTAGTCCTAGAGGCAGGACTCACCCCAGGGTCTTCCAAAGTCTGCCCCAGGATGGCTGGGCTCCCTTGGAGCTGGATTCCTGGGCACCTGGTCCAGAACCAAGTCCAAGGTTAGCACTAGGAGGCTTTAGCAAGTGAGGGGAATGAAGGAAAGGGGAGACTTCCTACCCGAACAGCAGTCAAGGCAGCCACTCTGAGCCTGCCCTTTGCCTCCCATCTCTGAAACATTTAGTCTAACCCTCAGGAGATGCTTGAATCCCCTGTGACTGCCAACAACATCAGTAGTAACCACCAAACTTGACCAAGACTCCTGTGTGCTCGGCACAATGCGCAGCACTGCACACCTCACCCCCTCTTTGCTCACCACAGCCTTCCGAGGGGGGTGCCCCCATGGCCACGGTTCCCCTTTTCACAAATGAGACAGCCGGCTGACATCACCTGCCTGGGGCCACTGGGCTCAGGTTTGACTCTGGGTGGTTTTTGCCCAGTAAACCAGTGTCTCAGCTACCCACTGTGTTAAACTTTTGGAAGGGACATCTGCTTCTCAGTTCAGATTTCTGCCCTCCAGTGCCGGCAGTGGCCCAGTGCTCTGCCCTCCGTCTCCCCGCCCCGCACCATGAACCCTTCTGCTCTGGGAGACAGTTGTCACAGGCAGGGTTTACAGCCCTCTCCCCAGTCTGTGGTCCTTCCTCTGAATTCTGGGTTGTCGTTTATTCCATTCCCAGTCGCTTGCTATGTACCCATTATTGCGCTGGGCGCTGGGCGCTGGGCGCTGGGCGCTGGGCAACGGTGGCAGGTATCAAATCAGACATTATCTTTGCCCTCATGGACTCACAGTTTAATGGAGAAGAACACTGAACAAGTCATCTACTCTGAAGGGTGTAACAAGATGACCTCACCTGTCCAGGAAAGCAGCATGGGCCACCTGGAGGAAGTGGTATCTAAACAATCAACTTTCAAAGGATGCGTGAGGAGTAGGAGAAATTTTAAATAACAATAATAGTCAACTTGGCATGTATCAGAAACTGCTCTAAGCACTCCCTATAATACCTTACTGGGTTGACATGACAACCCTATAAAGTGTCAGTATTATTATTATCCCCATTCTGCAGGTGAGGAGACCCATAGAAGTTAAGTAACTTGCCCAAGGCCACACATCCAGTAGTGGGCAGCAGTGGAAAGCCATGCAGAGAAAATACCATGTGCAAAGAGCACTGGGGTGGGTGGGGTCCCAGATATCGAAAATAGGTAAAAAGTAATACTTTTTAAAAAGACCCATCGAACATAACAATGATGAATTCACAGTATGTTCCTATTAGTGCAACTTGAAGCATCTATTGAGGATTTCCTGGTTCTTTTATCACACTGAGGTTTCTATGGACAGATTGTCAACCTCACCTTTGCCCTTCAGAATAGAGATTATGTTCATTCTCATCTCCTGAATCGTACACAGGTTCTGTTTGGGGAGAGGGGGAGCAGATGGCACATGTACTATTAACCACGATTTACCAATTGACAAAACTTCAAGGCCGCATGCTCTCTATTGTCACAGACCTGCCCGAGAGGCAGGCACAGTGATTATCATCACCCCTTTCAGCGTTCAGGAAATTGAGACACAGAGACATGAAGTAATTTGCCCAAGGCCACACAGCCAGTAAGTGTGGAGCTAGAGCTTGAGCCCTGGGCTTTCGACTCTAGCTCCTGTGTTTTTTCCTCTATACCAAATCAGTGTTCCATGGGAGGGCAGAAAGACTCACATGTGGCACCTGCAACCACCCGAAAGTCCCCGAGCCTCTCTAGGCCTCAGTGTTTCGTCAGTAAAGCTGGGGTAAGAAGAGCTCCTGCCTTGTAGGGTTGCTGTGAGGGTTAAATGAAGCAGTAGGCACAGAGTATTAGGCACAGAGAATGTTCCCACAGTGGACTATCACCCAAAACAGTGAGTAAACACAGCGACAAGATAACGACTGGATGAATCTTAGTAATACAGCAATAGCAAAGAAAAAAATCACAGAAGATTACCTCTAGCATCATACCCTTTTAATAAAGTTAAAAACAACTTTAAAATGTTTAGATGTTTACGGGTATATCTACTTGCAATGACAATATATAGAAGGGAGGGCGAGAGTGTGAATAATGCAGCATTTGGGACAGCAGCTAGGTTAGGTGGGGAGGCAGAATGAGGATTAACCCACTTTTTTCTGTCTGAAGTCCTATTTATGAAAAGAAATAAAAGTATTAGGCACAGTGCCCTGCTCGTAGGAAGTATTCAATAAATGTTCTCTGGGAGAACATCCTCCGTCATTCTTGTATATTGTTGTTATTACCTGCATGACCTGCCTACCCCCAGCCGGCTGTTCTTTCTGTCTGCCCCAGGCTATATTGGTGAGATGGGTCCTGGAGCTCAAACTTCTCAGAAGCAGAGAGCCCAGCCCCAGTCAGGCCCCAGGGCAGTGCTCGTCCTGCGAATGGACGCTGCTGGGGAACAGTCCTGAGGTGCTCCCTGCCCTGCCGGTTCCAGGGCAGGAAGCTGTGGGGGCTGGGCATCCCTGTCAGAAAAAGAGAGCAGAAGGTATCGAAATGCAGCAGTGGGCCGCTTAGGCTCCAGGGCTGGGCCTACCTTTGAATCTTGGTTCTGTGACTGAGCCTCACTTGGTTTAGAGTAAAAACAGTATTGGCCTCACAAGGTCATTATGAGGATTAAACGAGGTGATCAACACAAAATGCTCAGCACAACATCTGGAACATCACTTACGAGCTCAAAAGCACTACCTGCTTTATCACTAGGTATCCCAGCACCTGCCCCCCTCCCGGGACTGCTTCTGTTTCCCCGGCTTTGGGTGAAGGAGATGGTGCAGACTGCAGAAAATGGAAACAGCTGCCATCTTACAGGGGGTGGGGGTCATGAATGTGTGTGTCACAGTTTTCCACTTCCTCCTGGAACCATTTCCTCTGTGAGCTAAACAGGGAGCAATCCGCAGACAAAGGAACAATTCTGGGAGAGCCCCGTCCCACAGCCTGAAGTTATTTCCTCAGAAGTCGGTGGCTCACCCCACCCTCCTGTCTAGAAATGGCTTGGTGAGAGGGAGCCATGGCTTCCCTGATGCCCACGACTGAGAAACAAGGTGCCCAGAACAAGGCTGGTGGAGGGCAGGTCCCAGGCAGAGCTAGAAAGGCCATTAAGATGAAGGGCTTTCCTGGCCCTGTCACCCTGGCCTGACTCCCAGGAAGAGAGTCACCCAGAAACAACCCTACTGCCCTGTGGCCTCCCTGACCTCTGGCCTCCCTGTTGTCCTGAAATAACAGTAGATCAGAGAACTGTACTACTCTACTATCTCTAATAATAATCCCCACGGTTCACAAACCCTCTCCCAGCCATTCCCCATTGTGCCCTGGCACCAACCAACGTGTGGGAATACAGAAGCGAACAGTGAACCTCAGAGGGGGTAACGGATTTAGCCCTCGTTTTACACCAGTAAGTGGAAGGAGTTAGAACCCAAACCAGATCATCTTATGCCAAATCCCAGATCTGCCACTTTTCTGTACCTCCTCCCTTCATCGGGATTTCACGTTTCTGTCCCATGGGGTCAAACGCCTACTATTCTCTTAGGCGTAAAGGATATTCGGTTTCCTGCCAGAGCTTTAATCAACACACACAAAAGTCTTCCAAGGTGACCTCGCTCCCCTTGCTTTCCCTCACACCAGCGCTATATTTAACTCCTGGAAAGCAGTCGGCACTAAGGCATCAACTTCGCAGCTGGGGTTTCTTTGCTCCTCTTTTTTCATTTTTTTTTCCAGCCCGCATGAACCATCGTCTTCCCTGCACACTCTGGGACAACAGGAAGTGTTTGTTTTAGTGATCGACAATGCCAGTCCAACCAGTGTGGTCCCCTCCGATGCAATGCCACTGTTGGCCTTTGCTTGGATTTAGAGAACTACATTCAAAGGAAGGAAGTGGGCCGTCCCCATGGCCCCAGATTTGCAGCAGCTTGGAAGAGACTCAGGAGAGAGATCTCTTCACCCCTGAAGTAAAGGAGCAATGCTACTGGCACCACCTGTGTTGCTAGAGGCTTCTCTGCTGGTTAACACAGAGCTGCACATAGACAAAAGTAGCATCCTAAAGGAGCCCTGGGAGAGGCACCACTGAGTGGCTTCTCAGTGTCCTTCCCATTGTGCAATCCTCAGTTCCCACACCTGCAAAATGGGGCTAGCCCACCTTGTTGTAAGAGAGAAATTATGTAACTAATATATGTAAATCTCTTACATAATAATAATGGAAGAGTGATACAGACAGCTAACATTTACTGAGTACACTGTTCTAGGCACGTCCTCATATATAAGAGCCCGTTCCCACTGATGAGCTAGGTGGGTGTACGCAGAGGTCACCAATGACGTGCACAAAGAATGAGACAGTTGTGTAAGTGTCCCAAAGGTGCACACTAGGAAACAGGGAAACAGGACGAGAACTCAAGTAGTTTGGGTTGCTCAATACATACTAGTTTTCATTCCCTAACATGCGTCAAGGTTAAAATCCACCAACTACAAAATGGGCATCACTAAATAATGGGCAGCCATATCCACACAGAGACACAAGTTCAGCCAAACGGGGCTTGGAGAGCTGAGCCAATGGGCTTCTGGTTCCTTTCAGTCCCCAGGGCTTTTTGTGTCCTCTTTTTTCTTTTTTTAAGCATCTTTTCACTATGCTGACCCACTATGAGGACAGACATCGTTTTAAAATCACATTAACTAGCCAGTATACAAGGTCTGGCAGAAGTAAGGCCTGCTTGAGTGTGGTTGGTAGGGTAATAATATGGGTGTAGTAATATATAGTTTTAATTCGAACATTTCACCTGAAATGTCATATGATGTGCTTGAATGTGGCATAGTTATGTTATAGAATTACATCATGCTCATGCTCTGTAATAAAAGATTTTTTAATAAAACAGGGGCATTATTTGTGCCAGACCCCTGTACTTTATTAACTCTGAAGAAAAATTTGCTTCACGAATTAATTCATTCCACAAGTATGTAAGCACTCATCTGTGTCAGGCACTAGCAAAAGCAGGCACTGTTCCTGCCCTCAGCGAGTTCAGGCTCATGTGGAGGAAATGGACATCAATCAAAGAAATACATGAGTGAATGTAACATCTCACCATGAAAAGCCCCACAGGGAGAATGGCACTGTGACAGCATAACTGGGGGAGAGGCTGTGATCCACAGGACAGGGAACGCTCCCCTTCGGAAGTCCCGAGTGAATCAGAACTGCCAGGGGGCAGGGCTGGTCTCAGGAGAAGGGAGCTCTGACAGGCAGAGGGAATGACAAGAGCACACTCCTGGTCGAGGCTGAGGAACAGAGCTTGAGGCGGCGGGAGGGAGCTCTCTGGCAGGGCCTGCAGGGTTGGAAGGCCACAAGAAAGGCTCCTCCCCCTTTCCTCCCCCCTCCCCGCCTCCCAAACACGGAGGTCTCACCTGTTAAGTGTGCTGCTTTCCTTTCCAGGTGACTTGCCTCCCCACTGTTGTCATTGGTCGTGCCTCATTGATGTGCTAGCTTGTTAAAACACAACATGCAGAGTCATCTCTAAAATCATGATCAAAACTTTTAAAATAATGCACTGGTTCTCTCTCTAGGCCAGGAGCCTTTGTGAGATGAAAAGTGGGTTATTTTGCTGTTTGGAAATGAGAAAGGAAATCCGAGTAAACCAAAAGAAAAATTGTAGGCCCTCTATAAAACCACGTTCTGACAACTCATCCTATTTTGCATCTTTAAATCATGGCTGTCGTGTCTCCTCTGACTTTGGAAACAAAGAAGCGTAAGTTATCTTTATCCCAAAGACGCTTGTCAAGTAGTGAGGCGGGGAAAGGAGAAATTGCGATTCCATCTACTGTTTTGCAGTTACCAAAATTCTAACTTGTAAGCTGTTTCCAGGCATTTTTGTAAATTACAGAGTCTAAAAGGTGACGAGGATTGAGATCAGAAGTCAGAGGACTCACTGAGCCTACCTGGCAGGAGCCAAAACAAAGGTTGTTATTCCTGTGGTTTGCTGAAGTTTAATTTATTCACTTCTCTCTTGTCATGGAAATTAGACTCAGTGTCTTCCATACTTCCAAGTAAATCCAACCGTCCCTGCACTAGAAGGTGCTGGCAGTGCTCAACACCTTCTGCTTGAAGGTTTCACCAGGATGCATCAAGGACATAGACCAGGGATGCAGTTCTGGGAGCAAGTATCGAGCTTAATTTCTGCTCTGTACCTTTTGATTTCAATTATGTAGCAAAGGTAGAGAAGCAGAGAGAAAATCTATCTTAGTTGGGTATTCACCAGGAACAATAAGCATGTTGTCGTCTAATCTTAGATATATTTTAAAATAAAATGAAATAGCTTTCTAATTTTATTTGGCAAACTTTTTGCATCCCAGAGAACAGTTACAGCCCATCTTGGGTTTCTGTGCCTGCCCGTCCCACATAGTGAAGGATTGAAGACTTATAAACAATGATTAAACCATTTCTTCCTGTTTTTTCCTCATTGGAATTCACTGTACCTCCCTAAGGCTTAACTAAACCAAACAAGATCAATGAAATGTATTCCTGGTTCTAAATAAACTTTAGACATAAAAGACAGTCCTGTCCTTGGTGCCCCAGTCTGTCCTCAGAAGGCAGAAATGATCTAAACCAGGAGTGAAGACCACAGTGAGCAGGTCAGTAATTGGTGACGGAGACCCTTCCTGACTGGGGACAGCAGGAACAGGGTTTCTGGGTTGCATTACAGCCCCTCCAGCTGGAAGATGCTGTCCCCTCACCTGCCGTGGAGGGGGTCCTCAGAATGTAGGCACCCTGAGGGAATGGATCCACTGCCTCCCTCGGCTGTAAGCACCCCAAGCTCAGTGTCAGGCCCAGAGCCATGACCAGTCCATGAGGTAGGGCTGCAGAGTCCCGCGACGTCCCCTTGCCCCCAAATACCACCCTCCCGTATGCCGACAGCTGCTCCGGCAGCTGCTGGGAGTCACCTGTCCAGTGCACTGAGCGCTGCACACATCGCTTCAGCCTGTCTTCACCGTGGCCACGCGAAGCAGCCACTGCTACTACCCACACTGTTGGCAGGTAAAGAACCGGAAGCCTAGCAAAGTTAGGCACAGCCCGAGCTCCTCTGTGACTCCTCTAAGCGTCAAGTTTTGTGTGAGTTTAACACAAGGTACTTTTAGTTTCGATTGGTTTTGTGGCCATCCCTAAGTCAAATGACCTCCTTGACCTACATGTCCCTCATCTTTAAATTGAGAGAGTTAAAATCATGTTCATTAAATAAATGCTCATTAAGCATTTACTGAGATTGAGGCACAGTACCTGTCCTCATGGAGCTTGTCACAACAACTGTAGCAAATCTGTCACTACTATCCGATCAACACTCTGGAGTCTGCATAGTCCTGGGGAGGATGGAGACTAGCAGCAGCACCAACACAACAACCCTCCTGCAGAGAGTGCTGCCTCCAGGCACAACATCCGAGTGAGCACTTCGGGACGTGACCTAGCCTCGTTCTCCCACCTTGGAGGCTGGGATGTGATGATTCTCATTTTACAGTTGAGAAAACAAGGGCTCAGAGTCCTCTAACGGGCCCGTTTGTACAGCTTGGAGATGGCAGCACAGGAGTTCCAATTCATGCAGATCTGACCCCACAGCTTCATCATCATGTTCTTCTTCTTCTTTTTTCAATTAAAAATTTCTTTTTTTTTTAATTTTTTTACTTTATTGATTATACCATTACAGTTCTCCC
>PVKM010011620.1:5966-26167 GCA_004027735.1 Carollia perspicillata
CCCCCCCCCCCCCGCGCTTAAAATAAAGCCTTGCAGTTTGAACAAAGTCCTGTCTTACTGCCTTCTTCGCGCCTCTTGTTCCCACCCCTTTCATCTGTTTCAGGTAGACTCAGGACCCCGTTGATTGCTCCGCGGGCCAGAGCACCTCTCTGTAAAAATAAATAAATAAATAATTAAAAAAATGTTCATACTAAAGGGGACCCTAGTTCACTGTTGGTGGGATTTGCAGACTGGTACAACCACTATGGAAAACAGTATGGAATTTTCTAAGAAAACTAAAAATGGAACTGCCTTTTGACCCAGCAATTCCACTTCTATGATTATATCCTAAGAACCCTGAGACACCATTCCAAAAGAACCTATGCACCCCAATGTTCATAGCAGCACAATTTACAATAGCCAAGTGTTGGAAGCAATCTAGATGCCCATCAGTAAATGAATGGATCAAAAAACTATGGTACATATACACAATGGAATTCTATGCTGCAGAAAGAAAGAAGGAGCTCCTACCCTGTGCAACAGCATGGATGAAACTGGAAAGCATTATGCTAAGTGAAATAAGCCAGGCGGTAAAAGACAAATACCATATGATCTCACTTTTAACAGGAACCTAAGCAACAAAACAAGCAAGCAAAATATAACCAAAGACATTGAAATAGAAAACAGGATGACAGTAACCAGAGGGGAGAGAGGAGGGAATTTCAGGGGAAAAAGGGAAGGGATTTTAGGAACACATTTTGTCCATGTGATAAAGGACACATGGACAAAAACTAAGGGGGGTGAAAATGAGAGGGAGGTGGGGAACACTGGGGGGGGTGGACTGGGACGGGAGTAAAAGACAAAAAACTGTACTTGAATAACAATTAAAATAAAAAAATTTAAAAAAATGTTCATACTACCCAAAATAATCTATAGATTCAACACAATGCCTATTATCAAGACACCAATGGTGTATTTCACAGAACTGGAACAAATATTCCAAAAATTTGTATAGAACCATAAAGATCCAGAATAGCCACAGCAATCTTAAGAAAGAAGAACAGAGTGGAGGAATCATGCTCCTGGATATCAAACTATACTATAAGGCCATAGTAATCAAAACAGCATGGTACTAGCATAAAGACAGACATATAGATCAATGGAAAAGAATAGATATCCCAGAGATAAACCAATGCTTTTATGGTCAAATAGTATTTGACAAGGGATGCAAGAACATATAATGGGGTAAAGATGATCTATTCATTAAATGGTGTTGGGAAAATTGGACAAATGTGTGCAAAAAAATGAAGCTAGACCACCTTCTTATACCACACACAAGAATAAACTCAAAATGGATTAAAGACTTAAAGACGCAAAACCACAAAACTAGAAAAAAACATAGGAAGTAAAATCTCAGACATTTCTCATAGCAATATTTTTTCTGCTATAGTGCCGCAGGCAAGGGGAACAAAAGGAAAAAAGGAAACAAATGGGACTACATCTAATTAAAAAGTTTTACACAGCAAAGAAAATCATCAACAAAATGAAAAAGTCAACCCACTGAATCGGGGAACATATTCATCAATGAGACAAATGATTAGGGGTTAATATCCAAAGTTTATGAAGAGTTTATGAAACTAAAACACCAAAAAAAAAAAAAAAACCAAACACTCCAATTAAAAAATGGGCAAAGGACCTGAATGGACACTTCTCCAAAGAGAACATACAGATGGCCATTAGACATACGAAAAGATGCTCTACATCACTAATCATCAGAGAAATGCAAATTAAAACCACAATGAGATATCACTTCATACCTGTCAGAATAGCTGTAATCAATAAATCAACAAACAACAAGTGCTGATGAGGGTGTGGAGAAATGGGAACCATCATTCACTATCAGTGGGAATGCAGACTGGTGCAGCTACTGTAAAAAGTGGTATGGAATTTCCCCAAAAAACTAAAAAATGGAGCTGCCTTATGACCCAGCAATTACACCTCTGGGAAGATATCTGAAGAAACTCAAAATACTGATTCGAAAGAACATACACATTCCTATGTTCATTGCAGTGTTATTCACATTAGCTAAGATTTGAAAGTAGCCCATATGCCCTTCAGTAGATAAAAAAGCTGTAGTATATTTACACAATAAAATACTACTTGGTCAGAAAAAAGAATGAAATCTGACCCTTTGTGAAAGCATGGATGGACCTGGAGAGTATCATGCTAAGTGAAGTAAGCCAGTCAGAGAAAGACAAGTACCTTATAATTTCATTTATATGTGGAATCTAATCAACAAAATAAACGAACAAGCAAAATAGAAACAGACTCATGGATACAGAGAACAGACTGACAGCTGTCAGAGGGGAGGGTGATTAGGGGCTGAGTGAAAAAAGTGAAGGGATTAAGGAAATTAAATACATTAAAAAATAAAAATAAACAAAAGAATACTCTGCTGAACATAGTGTGTGGAACATTGGTAGCTTCTTTGAAATATTATTATAATGCCATTTACTGAGGGCACACAGTGGCAAATTTTGTTTGCAAGTAGAAAGAAAAAGCACTGGGTGATTTAAAAGAATCATACTCCAGATGATTCTACTGCAGCCAAGACTGAGAGTCACTGAAAATTTTCTGCCTCTTCAATTCCTACTACTACTGACCTAAAATCTCCCCAACAGAGATGGGTATTTTACCACTATAGCACATTAGAAATTCATTTCTAACTTGTCTGTCAACAATGATTAAATTCCACTTGGATGTTTTAAAGCTGCTAATATTTATTGAATGCTTAGGGTGTAGTAGGCCTGGTAATAAGCTCTTTGCTACTGTACTGCCTTTTGTTTTGTTTCATTTCTATGCCTTAAATAATTTTCCCTCAAAGAGAGATCCTGTATTTTCTAGAATCAACATTGTTTTCTGATTTGTGATTACTATATATTACATTTTATTTCATTTCTACTGGTTAGAACCCCAAGTCAGTAAGAGAGTGGGAGAGCGAGAGGGCAATAGGGGGCCTGATAGATAAAGATATTCTGATCTGCTTCAACACATTACACTTAGGTCTTGATTCTCTGTGAACCTTGGTCAAGATTCTCTGGAAATGCACAAATATTCGTCATTCCAAGAGGAAAATTCCAACAATAAATATGACTCCATTTTAAGGCAATTAATTTTCCTTTTGCTCTTGATTAGTACACTTCTTCCATTTCCAACAACAAAAAATGCCACTCTTTCCCCCAAAAGTAACTTCCTTTGGAACAAATTCTAATACCAGTAACAGCAATGATATGAATTGTTTCAGGTACAGGGGTTCTGACTGAGGAAATTTAAAAGCGTATACAAGTACTCAATTATTTTTACCTGCATCACAGCTGTCAACGCTCCCTCTCCAGGCCCTCTGCTCAGTCTCCACGACATGGCACTGTTCTGGGCTGCCCAACAACCCTCCCCGAATGGACGGGGTTTTCGTAATTAATGTTAAGAGTGTTTCTTACATCTTTAGTTCCTTAAATATCATCTGTTTCAAGTTTCATGAGATCCGAGAGCCACCCGGAGCTCTGTCTTTAACTTTTTGACCTGTGGTCCAGTGAGGTGTCTAATGAATGAACTTGATAATGCTGACTCGATAGATGAATTGTAATGCCGGCAGGGAAACTGAAGCTCAAGCAACTCTAAGAATTAAGCAAGGCAGGTGTCGTCACACCGTGTTCCTTTGCCATCTAAGACTCCCTCGGTATTTCACTTTCTTTTCCCTACTTTTCTACCAGTTTCACAAGAACTCAGTTCACCCTAACGAAGTATAATGGTCCATCTCCTCTCTCACCTATTTTCCTTCTTAAATGGGCAAAACAGCTATCCAATCCTACCATGAGACTTCGTTATAACAGAATTTGTTATAAGAAAATATGATTCTGGGAGGTATCAATTAATAAAGTGAAGTCCATGTAAATTCTATGATATATGTTCCCAGGAGAAGGCATTCCTGGGCAGTTATTTAAGACTGATAATCTCTTTATGGGAAGGAACCTTGCCGGGGGGGAGGGCTGGGTGAAAAGGCACTGCAGTGAGGTCAGGGCTCAACCCGGGCTGACCCTGCTGACTGCACCGAGGTCTCTCTGCCTCTCTGTGTTTTAGTTTCCTCGCCTTCCTACGAGGAGGCAGTGCTGAGTGATCTCCAGGGGCCTGCCTAGCTGGGACACCATTGCGTCTCTACGTCTTCCTTAGTACTATGGCTTGCTAACAATCATGCAAATGCTAAAGGGCCAAGTAGGGAGTTCTACACAGAGGCATACCTGGTTTTATTGCTGTTCACTTTATTGCATTTCACAGATGTGTATTTTACAAATGGAAGGCAAGGCTCTCCACCGAAAGGTCACACCTTGCTTTCTTACAGTACTCCAGTATCGAGGCCTTGCCTTCAACTGGTAAAACAAACAAACAAACAAACCCCCCCAAACCCCACCACCACCAACAGAACATCTGTGAAGAGCAATAAAGCAAAGAGTAATAAAACCTGGTATGAATGTAGGATCTAAATAAAGTTGATCCAACCTATTCATCTGCCTTGGACATTAGCAAACATCACTGTGGCCAGGTTGACACACACTAGCCACCTGAGTCAACACAACGGAAAAGGGCTGGCTCAGGCGGGTCCAGGTCCTTGTGCTCCTGGACTTGCACCTGATGAAAACATTAGAAATTAACTTTGTGACACCAGAATGAGAAGCCACAATTCAGAAATCATAAAAACACTACATAAATCAAAATCATTATCTGTTAAATAACTAACTTAATTCTGGGCTGAGCTTTGGTTATTGAAATAATTTAGAGGAACTAATAAATACACAATCCACACCTGCTTACAATCATAAAGGGAGCTTTAAAATCCATTTTCAATACAAAGAGATAATTTATCTGTGCTTTATTCCCAAACAATAATACCCAAACACTGAAGCAAAACAGACAGTTATCTATTTGCCTATTGGTGACCAACAACAGAACTTTAGTGCTTTCAAGAGCCAGGCCATTTTTATCCTTATTTTAAACATCTAAACTAAGATTTCTGTTATCAGAAGGAGCAATCTGCTGCTAGGGTCTGCTTGAATTCCAAGCACCTGCTTCCTCTGGTCTGGAGGCAGATGGTACATCATAAAAATAAAAGTCAGGGGGAATATGCACAGAAAGATATTCCCTTTAAAACCCTTTAGGAGAAGGCTCTTTTTCTTAAAATTCAATACTGTAAATATACATGTTTGTGGTACTATCGTAGCTCAGAATTTGGGAACTGATGCAAGGACATTAAGAAAGTTTCCTTAGCCTGATTCATATGCATGGGCTCACATATTTCCATAGGACGGGAAAACGGCCTTTACTTTAGCTTGTTAGCACCTAAGGCAGGACAGTTTGTTCTTGGAACTCCCACAAGAATCCGGAACAGCAGCAGCTGCTGTTCTAACCCACAACCCAACCTCAGCTCTACCAAGTCCTTTTATAGTAACCAAGACACTGCTTAATGGGTGCGAGTCAGCTGGAGCTGCTCTAACAGAGGACCACAGGCTGGGTGGCTTAAACCACAGGAATTTATTTCTTGCAGTTCTGAAGTCTAGCAAGTCCAAGATCAAGGTGCCGGCCAATTTGGTCCCCCTATGAGTGTCCTCTTCCTGGCTTGCCCTTTCACTGTGTCCTTACATGTACGGAGAGCGGGTTTCTGGTCTCTCTTCCTCTCCTCATAAGAACACCAATTCCCACATGGGGACCCCACCTCATGGTCTCATCCAACCCTAATTACCTCACAAAGGCCCCTCCTCCAAATAGCATCACATTTATGGGGTTAAGGGCTTCAACGCGTGAATTTTGGAGGGGCACAACATTCTGTCCTTAACAATGAGATGTCTTCCTATACATATTTATTGGCTTGAATAGATGAGTTAAGCTGTAATAAGTTGGCCTTAATATGCTTTTCCACAATAATTATGTAGGGTGGTGCTTCTCAAACTTGGGGTGCATCAGAATCTCCTGCAGCTTGGTAAAAGAGATTTCTTGGCCTGACCCCCAGAGATTCTGATTTAGTAGGTCTGGGGCAGAACCTGAGAAACTGCATTTCTAACAAGCTCCCAGATGATGCTGATGTGTGCTGTCTGAGAACTGCACTTTGAAAACCACTGATGTACCGAGTTCCCTTTAGAATGTTGATATCAGTTATGATTCGTTGGGCCTGGACTGGCTGCCCAGTAAATACCTATTTTATGCCGAACACATTTGAAATGTGTCATTTGCTTATACTCAGGTGTTGCGGTTACCTACAAAGATGCTTAACAAGCAGATGGAAGACCAGCTGAGGCGAGGCTGCTCCGTGCTGGGAGCGCCCAGGGAGAGTCAATGAATGCATATGTCTGACTGGCTGACGTGTGGCTTCGCAAGGCACCAGGTTTTACAAAAATATCTGTTGACCTCTTATCCTCACTTATTTTTATCTCAGAATGTAGATTCTGTCTTTAAAGTTGCTGGGTTCAGCTATATTACCTTCACAAGCACACTGCAAAAGGCTGAACAGATAGCAAGTTTTTGACAATGCAATATGGAGCACTTGAGCCACGCTTAGCATTTCCGTTCAACTCCTCTGTCCTATTATCGCATGGTTACATTTTAAAGCAAGCCTCTGTCATGAGACAGGATAATTTTAAGATTTACTTCAAGTACACTCTGGAATGTAAACATACCTTATTTAGCTTTACAAAATATTCCAGTCCAGCTTCCAAGGGATTTGTATCACAGTTCATCTAAAAGGGAAGCAAACATTTTAAATCTTAGATGAGTGCAAATCATTTCAGTAACTTTCATGTATTATTTTTTTTGGAAAGAATACTTTTTAATTTTGAATATAAATTGTGAAAAAAGAAAATCATGGATTGGTCTTTAAAGTGATTTTTTTAATGTAAAATTCAAATGTACCCTTTTAGTTATTATTTCAATAGCAAACTAGAAACTAAAATTCACAGTTTGTGCTCACGACTTTTATTATAATAAATACCTGAGGAATACCACAACATGATGTTCCTCCCAGAAACAAGACTTTCATGTGTTTTTATGTAATAATTTTGTGTAATTAAGTTTTGAAAAGTTACGAAGTAATTTACTTATCTTACAATTAGCCAGGAATCAGGATGAGTAAAGGAGAAAGCAGATGGTAGGAAAATGACTTCTACAGAGTTCAGGAACAGAGAAAAGAGAAAAATAGAGGTTGAATCTCAATCTTTTCAGATACAGGTGAGTTATTACAGTATACTTCAAATCAGAACTAAAGCCACTACTTGGGGTTAGACTTGAAGTTAATGGTTTTTGTTTGTTTGTTTGTTTTGTTGCTATTGGTCTCCTTTGCTCCAAGAGAACTTATCTAAACCCCAAAAAGAGTAGCCAAACTTCTTTAAAAAGACAACGCAAGAATAGTAGAAACCAGATGAGTAATATCAACTTGTTTCACATAATATAAAATTTGTTTTCATATTTTCTAATTAATTGGAGCAACTCTAAAATTATTTTGTACCTGCTCAAGGTTTCAGAATTTCTCCGGGCAAAAAATTAAAACAAAGCCCAGAAGAGTGATTGCTGTAATAACACTAGAGGGCGTGCTGGCACTGCTGGGAAACCGAGGGACCTGGGATGGGGAAAGCTCTCAAGAGGGCCACTTCCTGAGAGGAGGCACGAGAGAAATAAAAAGGCAGGAGGGTGCAGAAATGCCTAACTCCAAAGGTTACTTCTGCTGCTTCATTCCCTGGGGAGCAGGGTGGGGACAGAACTTTCCCTGTTTCCCTCCCTGCTGCAACCTTATCTGAAGGTGGGGAGTCCCTTAACAGAGCATCTCTCCTGCAAAATGACAACCTGCCCCAGGGCCCTTGCTCTTACAGTGGTGCCCGGAGGCTGTCCTCTCTATCTCAAAGCCCACTTGCTTCTGCCTATAGTTTAAAGGCCCAAGGGGCCCTGGGTCTGCTTTCAAACTTACTCTGCCCTCCAGTTAAATCCATTTTATTATTCACTAGGCACTTTGCAGACTATCTAATATCTATAGCTCTGTTGGAAAAAAGATCGTCTGTATTTATAGGAGAGCAAACAGAGGCTTTTGAGAGTTAAGGTCACCTATTCGGTCGAGGATAAACTCAAACCCAGGAGACCCCCACTCCACAGTCCACCCTTCACCACTACCACTCATCTCACCTCTCAAGCCTAAAACCTCAAAGTCTTCTAAGAAAAAACAAGGAATCTGAAAAAACTAAGGGGTCCAGAGATAGCCTGCCAAATGGGAGATCAAATGGGAGAGCAGAGTTTGAGCCACAGTCTGGCCACTTCCTATAACCTGGACCGAGTTGTTTACTGCTTCTGAGTATGATGTGGGCAGAATTGGGATAATGCAGACACCCTGACTCCCAACCCCTTGTCCCAGAATCACCAACAATCAGAGAGCTGAGAAGGTAAGTGAAATCATGCATATGAAAAGTGTGTAACTAGACAAATAGAAATCCTTTGTTCCCATTATTAATGGTAGACATAGGCTAGGCCATACATCCTAGACCATCAGTTGTGCTCCTCGGAAAGATGCCTTTTATTGCTATTTCCCCCAAAAGGAACATGGTAAGAAGAAAATGAGAATGGGAAAAATGACAGAGGAGGAAGAATTTGAAAGGTAGGGCGGGCAGGCTCCCTAGGAGCAGCCATAGCCCACACACAGTCAGATATGGGCATCGGAGCTCTCAGCCAACAGGAGGGATTAGGCAGAATAACCATTATGTCATCATTCTGTTACACTTGCAACTGAGAAATTGAAAAGAAAAACCTCTGCCCTGATTAAATAAAGTTATCTAATAATACATAATTTCTCTTACAGTCAGAACCAATGTTAAAGCAGTAAAAACTAGCCCTTATAAAAATAAAGAATGAAAAAAAACAAGCCCTCCTATAAAAATCAGATACAATCAACAAAACTTTAATGAAGATGCTAGCATTTCAAACCTCTGACCCCCAGGCTCTGAAAGCCTTCTCCAGTCTTAAGGTGTTCATGGCATATGTTCCAAAATTGTCGATGCCCTCCTCCTGGCCTGCATCCATGATGACGCTGTACAGTGCTGCAGAATCTTCTCGTCTGTGGTACAGCTCCCAGCCCAGCTCACCTAAAATAAACCCACAAGTGCCACATCAGACAGGAACAGTAGCCACTAGGGTTAACACGCATTAGTTAAAAACCATAAATAAATGGAGAGATTTCACTTGTGCAATATAGACATTGCTAAATTTTAAAAGACCAGTTCACTTAAAAAAAAAATAGTTGCAACAAAAACCCACTGCAAAGAAACCGCCCCGTCACAGATGTGTTAGTGCCCAATCCTGTCCCTCACACAGAGGGCGGTATTCTAGGACCCCTCTTCACAGGACAGGGAGAGACTGTAATGCAGCAGTTAATCTTGACCCCAGACCCCAGCTTCATAGAGTAATTAGCGTGGCACAGTTTATCCAGCTGCCTCTTAATCACAAGGTTTAAAAAAATAAACAATGATCATTTATTCAAATGGTCTTAATTGTGGTCTTCATGGTCTCTACTTCCCCATACTCCATACCCTATCTTCCCTGCTTGGTCATTTATTTCACCATTAGAGCTGTAGGCAAAAATGGAGGAAATGAAACCCAACCCAGACTGCTTATTTTTTAATCTGCTTGTGCCTTGTTCTGGTCACCATTTGGCCAAGGTTAGCAGGGAGGGGGTGAGGGGAAGGTACATGGACTCTGGGGAAGGGCGATGGGCTTTATACCGTGTGTTCCCCTGGTCCCCCAGTGTCCAGGGCTGGTGGAAATGCGTTTTTCCAGGACAGCACCGGAACATGGGCAGCAGGCAGCTGAACAAGTGCCTGGGCACCAGGTACTCCTGGGAAGGGACGAGGAGGTCTGGAGGAAGTTAGAAGCGAACCCACAGCTCAATGGGGAGCTAAAGAGCATTCATTCAACTGTTTTGAATACCTACTATGTGCAAGGTTAGGTGCTATATGAAGACTTCCCTAATGCACTTATTGTCTAGAAAGAAAGCTAGAGAGCAGGACTGCTGCAAGAGAGCTGCCTGATATATTCAAGACGGGAGACGGCCTATGGGGGTGATCTTGAATGTTCCCAGGTGGAGTCAGCCGGCCCAAATATTGTGTCGGCCCTTCCTATATTCCAGCAGCTGTCTTCTCCCCTTCTCTTACCTTCCCTTACAGATGGTAGGCAGCTATAGCATAATTGAAAATCTGTGGAATGACTTTCTCAGACTGAAAAGTGAATAGACCAAATTGTCATAAAAGTTGGGCAGGAGAAAACTTCCTCCAAATTTATACTGATGAAATATGGGGGGTGGGTGGGTGGAGAAGTGGGGGAAGTGCATTTCTAGTAGCTTTGTTTAAACGTTAGAGACTCTAGGTTATTTTCTGATTCTTACCAGTGTAAGATATCCTAATAGCAGTGACGGGAATATTGGAAACCTTCAAGGATTTGGTTTGAAGAAACTTGAAAACGTCATCACTAAGATCTTCAGAGGTCAGCTTCTGAAGGACCTTTCTTGCGCGTGGCCCTGCAACTCCGAGAACTCCAAGCTCATCGGTTACATTTTTAATTTCAACATTGTATCCACCTTTGGCTGCCTCTTCTTCAATCCATCTGCATTTGAGTCATAAATATTGTGTTAAATTTTGCTTGAATAATGCATGCTGTACCATATTATTTCCCTGAAGACGTACTCTGTGTTTAGAATTACCAGAAAGTCCCCAGAAGGTTGTTTCATATAACCACCTAATTTTCAAATTTGAAGAAACTGAGTCCCAGAGATGTTAAGTGACTCTATAAACCACCCTTTTGTATAAATTGGGGGTAATTTTTCACAGCACAGAAGGATCCTTCAATTTAAACGAGCTCTGCCACACAATTATTTTAAATAGTGACAGCGCTATTGCATTTAAAATAATGACTGAATCTTCAAAGATTAATGTAAACCCGAATTTTCTCTCATACCTGTATGCAGAAGGCACATCCATGCTGCCAAAACTTAATACCGTGCCTGCCAGCAGATGCAGAATTGCTTTGACATTCACAAGGAAAATATAAGAACTCTAAAGAATAGCTTAAATTTCTGTCTTGATGCATTATTGGGACCCGGTTATAGAGTTTGTTGATCATTTATTGAGCAGTCCCTAGAACTACACAAGTCTATCATAAAATAACCATCAAAGCTAAGCGACTAACATGGCTCCCAATACATCTTGCATTGGAGAATATAATTGGCATAATTTTACAACTATGGTGAGAATCTACCTGTCAGAGTCAAGATTTCTCCTGCCCAACTTTTTAAAATATATTTTATTGATTATGCCATTACAGTTGTCCCATTTCCACCCTTCATTCCCCTCCACCCTGCACACCCCCTCCCACCCACATTCCTCTGCTTTAGTTCATGTCCATATGTTCTAAGTTCTTTAGCTTCTACATTACCTGTACTATTCTTGCCCTCCCCCTGTCTATTTTCTACCTACTGTCTATGCTACTTATTCTCTGTACCTTCTTCCCTCCTCTCCTCCTCCCACTGCCCCGTTGCTAACCTTCCATGTGATCTCCATTTCTGTGGCTCCGCTCCTGTTGTAGGTGTCCTCTTAGTCTGCTTTTGTTTTAGGTGTAGATGTTAATAACTGTGAGTTTGCTGTCCTTCCACTGTTCATATTTTTTATCTTCTTTTTCTTAGATGATTCTTTTATTTTTATATATATATATTTTTTTTTTTATTTTTATTTTTATTTTTATTTTATTTTATTTTATTTTTTTACCCGTGTCCCGGCGCTTGAGGATAGAACCGGCAGACTGGAACCCGTCGGCACCAAAGACATGACACCGAGGGGGCCGGAGCCCTTTCCCTCTCCCTCCATACATTACGGGGATCAGGACTGCACACCCGACCTCCGCCAAGAAGAGGAGGTTAGATGATTCTTTTAACATTTCATATAATAAAGGCATGGTGATGATGAACTCCTTGAACCTGACCTTATCTGAGAAGTGCTTTATATGCCCTTCCATTCTAAATGAAAACTTTGCTGGACAGAGCAATCTTGGATGTAGGTCCTTGCCTTTCATGACTTGGAATACTTCTTTCCAGCCCCTTCTGCCTGCAAGGTTTCTTTTGAGAAATCAGCTGACAGTCTGATGGGAACTCCTTTGTAGGTGACTGTCCCTTTATCTCTTGCTGCTTCCAGGATTCTCTCCTTATCTTTCATCTTGGGTAATATAATTATGATGTGGCTTGGTGTGCTCCTCTTTGGGTCCCCCTTCTTTGGGACCCAAAGAAGCTCTCTGAGCTTTTGGGAAGCTCTCTGAGCTTCCTGGACTTCCTGGAAGTCTATTTCCTTTGCCAGATTGGGGAAGTTCTCCTTTATTATTTGTTCAAATAAGTTTTCCACTTGTTGCTCTTCCTCTTCCCCTTCTGGTACCCCTATAATTCAGATATTGAAATGTTTAAAGATGTCCTGGAGGTGCCTAAGCCTCTCCTCATTTTTTTGAATTCTTGTTTCTTTATTCTTTTCTGGTTGGATGTTTCTTTCTTCCTTCTGGTCCACTCCATTGATTTGAGTCCCAGTTTTCTTTCCATTACTATTGATTCCCTCTGCATTTTCCTTCATTTCACTTAGTGTAGCCTTCATTTTTTTTCATCTAATTTGCAACCAAAATCAACCAATTCTGTGAGCAGCCTGATCACCAGTGTTTTGAACTGCGTATCTGATAGGTTGGCTATCTCTTGGTCGCTTAAAAGTATTGGTTCTGGGGTTCTGAGCTTTTCTTCTGTTTGAGTCATTTTTGGTCAGGTGGTACCTGTTACATATGAGGGGTGGAGCCTTAGGTGTTCACCAGGGCTGGGCAACTTAGTTGCAGGGTTGTGACACTGCCTGTGGGGGCGGGGTCAGAGAGGGAACAGTGGCACTTGTTCCGGTCTGCCTCGGATTTTGGTCCCCCTTGCCACTTCCCACAAACAAATTGTGCCCTTCTGGTACTGGTTCCCAGGTGGGTGGGCGGGCTTGTGTATGTTCTAGGAGCCTGTGGGTCTCTCTAACGAACTCTCCTGTGAGCCTGGGAGTCTCTCCCGGCACCTTTTCAATTGGTGCTTTTAGGCTTTATTTCCCTGTGCTGGAGCCCTGGGTTGCACAGTCTGTCTCACTGCCCGTTTTGCCTAGTTTATCAGCACACAAATGTGTGACTGCAGTTGGCAAACCACCCTGAGAGCTCTGCTCATGTCTTCCCCACCCTGGGAGTCTGCTAGCCCCACGCTGCCTGTGCTCCTGGGTCTGGCAGCCACTGCCTTTTCCTGCTGCGATAGTTCTTCGCCAGCCGCCGACTCTGCCCCTCTTACCGGTCTGGTTGAATGGTTGGTTGTTGGACTTCTGTACAGTTCAATTTTCTGTCTGTCCTGGTTGTGTTTTTGCTTCTAAATCTTTGTTGTCCTTAATTTTGGTTGTGCAACGAGGCACAGTATTTCCACCTACGCCTCCATCTTGGCCGGAAGCTCCTCCTGCCCAACTTTTATGGCAATTCTGTCTATTCACTCCTAGCCTGACATTTATTAAACAATAATATTCCAAATACTTTTGGGATACTAGAGTGAAGACTACAGATTTCACAGCAGAGTAAATAGTAGACTAAAGATTGATGCGAAGGACCGACCTGGCAGGCCAACAATTTGGATCTGGCTGTGGACCAGAGAGCACGAAGCATGACCACGGGAGAAGGTTACTGGCTGTGAGCACCACAGTCAGAAGGACGGGCTCCAGCACGTTCTGTAACCCAAACTGCAGTTTCCGCATCTGAAAACGGGAATAGTCTATTCTATGCAAATATATATCTATTAAGAGAATTAGTGAAGATAATATGTGAGAAGAATTCTCACACGTTGATGATGCCTAATAAATGGGAATTGATATTATTAGAATCAGTACGCCTTGTAGAAGGATTACCTTTTGGAGGGGGGCAGGGACAGAGTCCCCCACTGTAAATAATTCCCTATAAAGACATGAAGTTTATTTGAAACAATAAGGTTTAAGAATTAAAGTTATACTTTCAACTACTGGTAAAAGAAAAACTCAGCTTAAGATTGAGTCAATGTTTAATCCATATAAAATTCTCTTACGAAGTGTGCACTCACCTGAGATCATGAAGTTCTGATCCGGAGCCAGTTATTAATAGAAATTCTCCAGGAGACTGGTGAGAAACGGTCAACTCAGCATATACTCGACCTTTTGGGGTTAGCATGTGACTTATATTTGTAAAACCCACCTACACAAAAGAATTTAAAAGGATCTCAGGATGAAACAAAAGTCTTATGTATCCTTTTTAAAACAACATGGATACAAAATGTGGGTGTCGACAGTGAAAAATGTCTGAATCTTATCACTTACACCAATTGTAAGAATCATTTGTAAACCTAAGCCCAAGATAAATTTTGAAGTTATCAGTTTACGTTACAATTATTTGTCATAAAAATTGTACCTCAGTCAATGTTTTAACTCCCACAGACACAATTAACTGAAGTCATAGGGTCCTTGGATGATAATTCATTCAACAAAATTTAAATTTAAAAGTTAGCTAGAATACTCTTGACCAGTTGAAGAGTTCTAGTGTTCCTACAGAAATCATTAGGTGGACTAAAATAACATATTGGGGTTTTGTTTTGTTCTGTTTTTGTTTTTTAATGAGAGGAGAGTTAAGCGGACCACGATCCTGGACCTTGTACCATTCTAAGGTTATTTACCTTTGGAATCACATTTGCAAAGAGATGGTCCAACAGTCTGATAGAATCTTGGCCTTTGATGTTAAACTTGCCAAATGGCGACAGGTCAATCACCCCTACTCTTTGCATAACCTGTTGATACTCAGAGCCCACAGGCTCAAACCAGTTTGTGCGGCGAAAACTTGGCCTGAAACACAGTTTGTGATAAAACAACTGTCATTCACTTTCAGAAAATTACAGAATAAGGATATTTTAATAAACCCCATTCATCTTGTAAATCCCATTTGGAAAAAGAATACAACCTAAAATTTTGGTCTGTAAATTGTATGTATATGTTGGAATTTGATTTTTTAAAGTTACTCATATGTCCCTTTGATCCATTTCATAGTGAATAAAGTATTTGTTAACTAGAAGATAAAGATAGCAGTTGTGGGCTCTCAGATCTGTAAGAGAGCTTAGAAGCCAACCAGTCCTGGGGTTTTGAACTTGATTGCTACGAGAGTCCCCTAAGGAGCATTTAAAAGGAGCAATTTTTTGGATCCAATTAAATCAGAATATATGGGGGTGGAGCTGTGTTGTCCAGTGCTTCTCAGACATTAATGCAAAAACAAATCACTTGCACTTGTTAAAATACAGACTCTGATGCAGCAGGCCTGGGGTGAGGCCCCGATTCTGCATTTTAACAGGCTCTACACCTGGGCTAAGTTAGGATCTGATCCAACATCTTCATTTTTTAGAAAAAAGACACACACTGACGCCCAAGGACTTGGCGTTATTGAATGACAGAGCTGCCCTGGAACGAAGGTCTCCCGATTCGTTGTGCAGGATCCTTTCTACTCTACGATGTGGACTTTCTACTGTGGTATTTCAACTTCAGAGTAGGCTGCTAAGTCTGCAAAATGAGTTTTCAGTAGTTTAATTATTAAAATGGCAGAAGAAACAGGCCAGGTCCAAACAGCACAAGGTGAAGAATAGATCTGGCATTTATACAAGTCATTTAGGAAAAGACAGGCCAGTATTTTGCCCCCAGATAATTGAGACTGGCTGCCTGGGGAGCCCCAATTCGTTAATCAATGACTGGCCTTCTGCTGTATTTTGTACCATTTAGATCTGGTCTTCAAATAGACATCAAAACCTGTTTAAATAAGCAAAATGGCAAGTTAAAAAAATAACTTAATTTCTAGATTTGCTATGTGTTTTCTTTTGTCTTATAAACTCTCATGAGGAAAAAATATATAATCACTATTAATTCCAAGTATAATCAGGGCATGTAATCCAAGTAAAACAATGGCAGCAACATTAGAGGAAATCATAGAAGTGTTCCAGTGACATTCTTTATGTTTTAGCTTAACCTCAAGTGCTAAGTAAATGATACTCTCCCCTAAGTTATGGACAGTGCTTTAATTTGCATGACTCAGTGCGCACACGGTAGGAAGTCGTTGCTTTGAGCTACTCCTTGATAAATAGAAGCCCTATGTGTCCATTGTGTTTTCATACTACGTGATTTAAGCAGGCATCCTAAGCCGGAACAAAACTTTAGGAGCCAAGTGAAGGCATGTGGGGATTTGGAGGGGGTGGGAAGATTCCTCTGAGCTCCTGGAAAAGGCCAAGCCGAGGCTTCACCAGGGCTGGCTGTAGGACTCTTGAAGCCAAATGGGCCCTAGATACAGGCCAATGTCATGAAGGATAGACTGATGCTTCCATTGTGAGAAAATAAATTTTGTAGGAATGGGGTGCAGTGATAGGGTCAGTGGGGAAAAATGGCACTGGCGTCCCTCTGATGCCCCTCCAATCTACCTCTGAAATTGCAGTGGGCAGTGAGAGCCACAGGCAGGTTAAAGTCACTCACTCACCTGTACCCGGTGTCCTGGCCTGGCTTGTAAAACCAGTGTGGCTGTTCCCAGCCTGCGTGGAACCCCATGGAACATTTAGACTCCAGGGTTTTATAAAGCCCACTGACTCGCTGAGTTGGCCTGCCGGCAAACCGTTCTTCTTTAGGATACCCAACTGAAAAAGAAGGAGTGCTTTACATAGTGTATAGCCAAGGCCATAAAATACTTTGAGGGGATTCACAAAGTGGAAAACAGTACTTACGATCCAGAAGCATATAAATGCAGTAAAGTTATGTTAAAAATACCCTAAAAGCTGTCATTTTCATTTTGATCATCAAAGGGTAGAGTAAAAATAAATTGAAAACTGAAAATCACTGGCGTACTCCACATATTAAATATACACGTCAATATAGATTCCTTGTTGCATCTTAGAGACACAAGGCTTTTTAGAGTGCCTAACCACTCCTGCACAGAATAAAAAGCACTTGAAGTCAGAGGCCTTGCAGGGCAACCTGTACACACTCTGTGGACGAGAGCAGTTTGCACGTTACCAATATTGTTGAATCCATACGACTCTCGTGCTTTGGCCTCAGTGTAATCAGGGGTTGTCCATTTGCCGTAGCGATTGGGATCCAGTTCTATCAGATCAAAGGGAGGCTCTCGATGCAGGATCCAGTCACTGAGATACTTCCCTACCCCACCAGCGTGAATTATGCCGTATCTTTAAAACACAGAGATAAATACACTGTTACTACCACATGCTATTTTCAAGCAACAAAACATGTCCAAATATTTTACAGGGCCTTAAAATTGGGGTGTTCTGTGCTATCCAGAGCACATAGTCTAGGTAATCTTAGTGCTATAATTTTTTCCTCAAAAAGAAAATGTATTTAGGCACCCAAATTAAATGTGCCTGAGTTTATAACTAGTTTGCTTACACAGTTTCAAGAACTGCATGCCGGCAGAGTAGCCTACCACACTTACTTAGCTAGTACCTATGCTCACTTTAGGAAAATGGGGTGAAGGAAGCAAGACGCAGATGTAGCTTGTACCTTATTGATATACCTTTTGATCTGTGATTGTCCTGACAGGAAATTTGCAGGAGAAATATGTACACTGTGGGGTGGTATGTTCACTTCTTCTCTGACTCAGTTTAGCTCTGTGCAGGGACCCTGGGCCATCATCATCTTAGAAGCACTCAGACAAGAGGCACTCGCCCCGGGACTTGTGGGGAGGAGGTGAAAAGGAGCACTGGCCCCTGTCTTTTGTAACTAAAGGGTCACTTAGTGTAGAAGATGGTCTTGTTTTCTATTTGCATAAGAAGATGTTTTAAAACCAAGAACGTGATTGCAGCAAATATGTGATACAGGCGGAGGAATCATAATTTAATGTTAGCTCTGTGCTGTTCTCCCCAGTCACTCTCGTCTAATGAAGGCCTTTGCCATGGGTTTATCTGTGGTTTAAGACAGGCTTTTGAGGAATTGGATGAGCACGAAGTTATGGGGGGTGACCAAGAAAAGCAGCTACGTGAGCAGACCCCTAAATGCAAGAAATCCCAGTATCCCAAATAACAGCAACTTAATAGCCAGACACACAGGTTCTAAGTGCTTGGGAGGAACTTAGCAGAGACTGGGAATGTTAACTAACTTTGTTTTTTTATAAAAATGAATGTCTAAGTTTGTATAAGGTTACTTCTCAAGCAGAATAAAAAAAGCAGCAATTGATACTTCCTTTGATATTTAAAAGAGAAACACAGGTTATCCAAATTATACACAAATAATCTCACTAAGTTTCAAGAAATCAAGAAAACTTTTTACATATATACTTAAAATAATTATGAAATATATACTTAAAATGTTTATTAATTTACCCAGGCTCAATGTATGAGATATAATAGTTGCCATTTTTGAGAGCTAGAGATACTGTTTACAAGACTAGAAACTGTATAAAGTTTTACTGGCTTACTGAAAATGCTTACCATGATCTAGGCATTGTTTCCATCTGACATATACCAGCTGATTATATCTTTAACAACTCTATTTTACTAATGAGAAAACCAACCTGCATATAGGGGTTAAATAAGGGCACACAGCAATAAAGAACAGATTCCGTATGCAAATTCAGTCATCTGACCCCATTGTGCACTCCCTGTTACCGGGCTTCACTTCTTCAATGGTCCTAAATCTTTTGTCAGACAAGACACACACGACAGGAGTCACGTCCTTGGCAGACTCCTTGGGTACAGCCAGGGTTGTACTTTGGTTTCCTCCGGTCTCATCGCTGGGCCATCATATTCTTTCCCGTTCAACAATGCCCGTGTGCAAACAGATGGGACAGAGCGCTACTATTTGGGGATAATCCTGAATCAAATCTAGCTTCTTTTTCAAAAAGGGAATCTTATACAAACTCGGCCCTCTAACCACTAACAATTCATATGTAAAATGCCCCACAACTGAGCGTTAAGGAACGTCTATTGAGAACCCCTGAGTTGGCAGCCAAAAGTCCCAACCAGAGAATTAAGGAGACCTGGGTATGATTCTTGCTCAGCCACTGTGCACTGTGTGACGCTGGGCAAACTGTGCGACCGCCCGAGTTTTAGTCCCCTCGTTCTCTTTACGGTGCCCATGAAGCCTTCATCCACACGGCACGTTTAAGGCACAGAGGAGGCTAGCAACCCGCGGTGGCGGTTGGGCCCTGGCCTAACCAACAGGAGAGGATGGCTGTGCCCACTTGGTGGGATTTTCATGCGGAAGTAACGTGGGAAGTGGAAGTGGGAGGGAACTTCCTGAGGAGAGCTAGGTTCTCCTGCTGTCGCCAGCCTTAACTGCGGCACTGGCTTCTTCCCAAAGGCCCAGCTGCTGTGCTTTTTGAGGGTTTGTGTCTGCTTTTCATGACAACTCTGTTAAACTGTCAGATGCTCCGTCTTAAAGCACCCTCCCCTCTTCAAGTTGGCTGCTTACAGTCTGTTCTAAGTCAACAAACTAGATTCAATTCGATACGATTCATTCACCATTTTGGGGGGCACTGTGTCAGTCACCCAGAAGCAGAAAGAATTACTAGATTATGACAAGACAAAAGCAAAACGGCTTTGTCCGAGGGTCTCTGTGAGTAAAGTACTCATATGCAGACAGTTTACAAATATCCTATGGACTGGTTGCAGCAGAATAACAAACAACATAAAAACAAACAACATAAAAACGAAGATTCCTGGGTGTCTCTCCAGACTGCCAAATCAGAATCTGTAGGAGTTGGGTCCAGGAACCTGTTTGCTTGTCAATTTTCCAATTCAACACCTCTTTCATGGATTCTAAACAGTAGGCATTTCATAGACAACGTGTAAAGGAAAATGAAACACATGCAAGTGACTAACCATAAGTCGAGATTCTATTCTGAAACATTCTCAAGGGGTGATTCTGGTGCTCAGCCAGGTGTGGGCACCGGTGGCCTTCAGAGCCACCGGATGGGTCACTGGTATGAGCCGGGAGGGGCAGCCAACGTGACCCGTCCCTCACATCACAGAAGAAACAGCTACTGTAAAGAATGCTGTGGTTTTGCCATGTATAAGGTGCACCCACATTTTTGGCCCAAACTTTCAGAAAATAATCTTCTGT